>CAUYON010008783.1:0-51522 GCA_963573935.1 Arctocebus calabarensis
GACCTCTGAACTCTGCTCGCTTGTTTGTATGGAGGTATGGCGTATACTGCGAGCTGTTCTCTTGGGGGAGGGGACTCCCGTCCGCTTGGTGATGTGCTCTGTACCTTTTATTTGTATCCTTGGGGTCGCAGGTCGCTCCAGCATTGTTGATGTGTGTTCCTCGACCTTGTCTCTTGGCTCAGCTCCAAACCGTTGGCTTTCTCGCTAAATTTCTGTCCTTTAACTCTCCTTTTGGATGGGAGCGTCTGCAGAAAGCTGGCTACAGACCGCCATCTTGGCTCCTCCCCCTTTTTCCCTTTTTAAAGATGAGAACTTTTTAGAATTTCAGAGCCTACATCCAAAGGTGTGATTCTGGTTTCCAGAGGTCATTATTTGGTGGAGGACATATTCTTTGGCAGGCGGTCTTTTGTCAAAATCTTTTATGATGGTCTATATGAAAGCAAAGCTAGTTCTGCTTATAAGCCAGCACTGAAAAAAAGGAGTGATCCTTTTGCCTGCTGAGGAAACTAGCACTTTTTCCCCCTTTATCTCCTCTAGTCACTGTGGATAAACACATTCATTCATTATGTGCAAAGGACATGCAGCTCAATTATTTGCTAGAGGCATAAATTAAATGTTGGGCAAGGTTCAGTTTACTTGTTCTTAAAAGAGTGAAAGAGAAGAGAAAAGCCTGGGATGCTTATAATCCTGGCTGTTTATATTATAGTGAACAAATCAAGTTTAATCCAGTTCAGTGTTGGGCTTTAAATTTTCATGGTTTCTTCCTGTTTTTCAGGGGAAGCTGGCATGCAGACCAGCCATAGTGCTTGTTTGTTTTTATCTGAACAAATGTCTCCATTCCCAGCAAAAGGCTTGTGTATTTTTTACCCTTTCTCTTCCAAATGACCTGTCAAAACCCAGAAATGTCACGTTAATGTTTTATGGGCAGACTATCCCAGATGCTTCAGGAAATGACGGCACTACTTCAATAATTTACATTGCGTTTCTGCTCTACTTTTTTCTGGTGTCTGTGAAGTTTCAGTAGCAAACATCCAAATAACAATAGGGTTTCTAGGCAATGTCTTTGCCTCTAGAGTTTTGCCCATTTCTAATCTTATTCCCCACACCCTTTAAATGAAAAACAAAAAACAAAAAAACAGACAATTTCCATTTTCTTGTGCTAGTGAGAACCATCCATCTCTTCCCATGAGAGCTGTATTTTCCAGTTCATTTTGCGGTTCAACTTTATATTTGTCTTTATCCAATGTATTTATTGACTGTAATTCATAATTAGCAATTTATTTTATATTTTCTCATGCACTAAGAATTCCATTTATAAATATTTTGGCTCAATAAAAATATCCTAGCTGAGAAGAGACTGCATGCCTACTTCTTTTGTGCCAGTTTGATATAATCACATAAAACCTGGCACATTATGGAATCTGAACTTCTTGTCAAGTCTTAAAAATGTTGTAATGAACAAACTTTACCTTTCATTGAATGCATGATGTGATGAAAAGTAGAAAGGCTTGCCGGCCGGGGGCCTAAAATGAGTCCTAGTTTCCTCAGGCCCTTTTTTGGAATCCTAGCCAAGAAGTTCTGTTGTCTCATTGTGAGGCAGGAATTCTAATACTTGTCCGACATCTCACAAGACCAGTAAGGATAAAGCAAGATGATGGATGTAGATGTTTCTTAAATAGATGATCTTTAACCTGATCCTCTCAGGCTGTAAATGACACATTTTTTTGAGTTCTAACACATTTTGCCTCTTTATCAAGCTTTTGAGGCCTTTGTGCTCTGAATCAGCGAAAGTCCAAGTGGCGTACCTACTAGCAGCAACACAACCTCCTGTCTTCTAGAAGTGTTAAAACACCTCTCAGATGAGGGAGGTGAAGCAGGGCAAACGCAGTTTGGTGCAATCCTGTGGCAGAGCCTTTGAAAGGCATTATGTAAGAGGAAACCATTTCTTATGGTTTCTTTCTAATAAAGAAAAAATTCCCTAAACTAGGACCTGGTCTTTTTATAAACTCTCATTCTGAGGCAGTAACAGGCATATAATTTTTTGAAGAACCTTGAACTTATAGGTCTTTTGGTAAAGATTCTTTAAATACAAGAGCATACACTTTTCTTTGAGAATCAATTTCTAGGGCAAGTTCACTTCATGCATAATCTAAAAGCTTGGAATTTATGAAACAAAAATCCAGTGCCTACTAAGAGGAGCACATTTTTCATTTTTAAAATGGATATGTAGACTTTTAAGTATAGATTATTTTGGAAATGGCACTAAATATCTATAATGGAAACTGTTGATGAACTTGAATATAATATGTTATTTTATGGTGTGTTTCATGACCTGAATCTGAATGTATACAGTAGAATTTCAGAGATTTCTCAACATTTATATCTCATATTTTCCTGTCTCCTTTATCAGGTGAGTTATTGCCTTGATGTAAAAATGCAAAGCAACGAGTTTTAATTTATACACCTCTTGAGTTCACAGTTTGCCTTCTATTATGGCTATTTCCAGAATCATCTTATCTCTCTTTTGATTTAAGATACTTAATCATGTTTTTATAAGCCACATACTTACATGAAAACACTAGTAGCTCAATAAATGCTAACAGAAGGAGTAACTATATCCTATATTGTAGAATGATTTTTCCCAAATAATTTTCGTAACGTTTTCCTTTCAGCTACTGACTATAGCACAACTTAAAACAATCCAAACTCCTAGGCCTGTTCTGTGTGATTTCAGGAGGCAAGTGATTGCATGTTGGGGGCATCATTTTCCTTATCTGTGGATAATGAGGATGCTGGTGTGACCAGTTCCCAAATTATCATAAGCTGATCCCTCTGTCTTCCTCATCACTCATCTCCATCCCAACTCCCTGAGTTTATATTGTTTTATTCTTACCTGGAATCTCTCACATGCATTAATGTACACATAATCATGTGGAATTAATGACATTCTTATGCTGTGTCTATTTTCCCTAGAATTTCCTTGTGTGTTTGAAGTAGAAATTAGTGGAAGTGTGCGTGGAGAAATGAAAAGAATTGTAAAAATAGACATTCTTTATCGGTAGGTGGAATGACTTTTTTCTCATCTAACTGAAGAAAAGGAAATCGGTTTATTCAACCAGCAAAGGATGGATTTACAGAGCTCAGGAGAACTCTCCCACTGTCTGCAAATTAGGATGTTGGGGGAGGGGAGCCTCACAGTATGTTGGGGAAGGTGGTTGCAGAACAGCAAAGCCGCACACAATTTTCTGAGAGGATGGTCTTCTTAAGTATCACATTTTATATCCCAAGGAAATGACTTTTATAATCTTAACCTAAATAATATCAGAAAGTTAGCAAGTACTATAACTTGAGTTTAATACTTGTTATAGTGGAAAGTATAAGTGGAGTATCATGTTCAGTGATGGTTATTTTTGGCTCATGTAGTCTGTGGTGGGACCTTCCATCACTATCCTCACTCACACATTATGGTGGAGAGGGAAGCATCTCTGGCAGGCATCCAGAGATGTCAACCCTGCAGGATGTGGGTGCCAAGGCTGTTGTGCAGCAGAGTTCCAACTGTTCACTCTCAATTTGGATTTTGGCTTAAAGAAGGACCACCCTCTGTCTGCTACTTGCTGACAAAAACGAACCGCTTACCACTGCTGTAACTCACAAGGCAGCAGATGTTAAGACTGTCTGTAACAGGGTAATGGGCATGCACCATAACAATTTTAATGTAACAACTACCATTGGAAAATAACCTATTGTTTGATTTTCTATAATGTGATTTGTTAAAGAAACAAAGACTTTTCCTTTCCAGAGGGAAGGAAATTCCATTACCAGATTGAGTATCTGTTATACAACCCAAACCTGAAAGAATAATATTGCCAGGCACATTTACATAAAATTGGGCATAAATATTAGGTATAGAGGGAGACTTGAATGCTAAAACCTGTAGCGTGACATCTCCCTTTTGAAGGAAGCTGGGCACTAAGAAATGTGCTATGTTTTTGGCAGGAAGTTGCTGGCTCTGTCACTGACTTGCTCTCCCGTCCCAGCTGCAGGCTGATTGATGGCCTCACGCTGGAGAACACTCTTGGGGGAGCTGTTTATTCCCATATTCCATCTGGAGCTGCTGGGATGGAGTTCACCGTGATGATGGCTACTGAATGAGCTGCTCTGGCAGGACCTCTGTGACAAGGAAGGATGGCGGCTGGGGAGCCGGCTGGAGTCAAAGGATGTCAAAGAAATGGATGGAGCGGAGTACACTGCAGTCTGCTCTTTCAAAGGGAAAGACAGCACGCAGCTTTTAAACTACCCAACAGGAAAACTCTGCGTTCCTTTGTTTTTTCACTTAGAGAGGTCACTTTATAGATTTTTATTTCAGATTAAGGGAGCATACTATCTGCGGCTGAGATGTAATGACACTGTTGATAGTCACCTAAGGTTTAAAATACATTTGACCCTATTTGATGGCAAGCTTCTTTTAGGGAAGGCCTCTCATATTTACCTGGGTGAGTCAAAAACCAGCATAAGACACGCATATTTGATGAGCAGGGTCCTCTAGAAATCTTTAATTGTTACGCATTTGAAAAATGGCAAAAGACCAAAGTCTCTCGCTTACACACACACTCACCCAGTTTATAGGGGATAGTAAAGCAAAGTCCATAAAAATAGTACAGAAAAGATTATACAGAAAAGCAGCTGTAAGGAATGGACAAATGTGAGCCGACATTCTACCAACCACGGATGCTGGAGTGGGCGCTAGTGTTGCAGGGGTGGGAGGCTGCACAGAAAAGCAGGCTCGTCTGGGAAGGAAACCAGTGGGAGAGTGTCTAGGAAACCTCTGCGGAAAAGACTTATAAGCAGAGCTGAAAGGGGGAACCTGTAATTTTCTGTTTTTTTTTTTTTTTTCTATGAGGTTTTTAATCTGTTGGTTATGGGAATGTATTATCACTTTGGCAGTCTAGTTTTGCACCGTGTTATTATAAGGGTTTTATTTTTTATAATAAAATCCATTTTCTAAGCAACGCTGACAGTTATAGAGGATGGTATATGAAACAGAATGTAAGACTTTCATGAGGGTGACTACTTACTTAGGCCAGATCCTGGATTGGGTTAGACTTGGGGCCGTATTGGCTGGTGGAATAAAATTTGCGAGCCTGTAATTTGATAGGAAGGCTAACTGCATGGATGAGATCAAGTGGTCATTGAGGAAAGTGGAGTTTGCTGTTTTTAGTTCCTTCAGATTGTTTTAGGGAGTGAGGTTTGAAGGAGGTAAAGGTGAAATAGAACAAGGATAAGGCATATATACACCTTGTTTCTAACATAAGCAAGGAGAGGACAAACCTGAGAGAATATATTTGCCAATGTAATTCTTTCATGAAATTTTTGTTCATTTTGCTCTATGGAGTTCACGGATTGATTCTGTGACTTTCAGAAATGAGAGTCACACTCCTGGTTATGTCTGTATTTTCCACTTTGCTACTCTGTCTTTGCACAAAGTTAATGTAATGCTTCTGTTTTTTGAAATAAAATTCCTTCCTTCCACTATGCTGATTAGACAAAGCAGATGCTTTTTGGAAGCAAGATGCATTATGTATTCTTTTGCTTTATAGGCAATATTATTTTCTATCCTGAACTGATAGATGTTAAGATTCTCATTAACTGAGGCAAGTACAAACACACTTAGAATGATTAACATGTGGAAATCAGTATCACGTGCTAATGAGGCCCGTAATTTGTGCCCTTTGCTTTGTACTTGTTTACGCTTTAATATTCCCACAATTGGAATTAAAATAATATGGGAAGATAAGACTATTATTTAAATGGATTAAATAACTTGCTTGAGGTTATATAGGTTTGCTCTATTCATGAAAGAATGAACAGAGACTTGAACTCAATTCTCCCTGAGGAGTCTATTTAGTGTTGTGTAATGGAATACTTGAGGCTGGTTAATTTGTGAAGAAAAGAGGCGTTTATGTGGCTCGTGGTCCTGCAGGTTGTATAAGAAGCAGGATGCTGACATCTGTTTGGCTTTTGGTGGGGGTCTCAGGCTGCTTCTAGTCATGGGAAGAAGCAAAGAGGAGTGACCATGTGCACAGCCACATGGCAGGAGAGGAAGCAGGAGAGAGAGAGGGTGGTACCAGGGTCTTTTTAAACAACTGGAGAGAACTAATAGCAGGAGAGCTCTTCGCACTCCTCCTGCCCCTGGGAGGGCATTGATCTATTCCTGAGGGATCCACTCCCATGACCCAAACACCTCCCCCTGGGGATTAAATTTCAACGTGAGTTTTGGAGAGGACAAGCATCTGAACTATATCTCCTCTCTTTTTCTTTTTCATTTTTTAATTTTGCTTGGATTTTTACTGTGCCTAATTATCTAGAGACTGAGATGCTTAATTTTTTGACATCTTACCAGTGTCTTGTTAACAATTTGCCCCAGGAAAATGAAAGAAGGTGGAATATAAAATTTATCAATCTTGTTATTTAGTATAGCTCTTGTAAAGAGTTTTGCCAAAGAGGAAATAAGAAAAAAATGCCTACAATTAGAAGTTTAGTTAATAACTACAGTTTGAATTTTTAAAATTCTCTTTCTGATGTAGAGAACTGCAACTCAAAAACAAGTGTCACTGCAGAAAACCTATGCATTAGAAGTCAACATATTACATTAATGTACACAGCTACAATTTAATTGAAAAAGTCAACATATTAAGAACATGGAGGTTTTTCATTTTTCTTTATGCTCTCACAAATTGTGACCAACACTATTTTATAAACTACAAATATCACTAGTTTTGTTAAACATTATTCTAAAACATTTAGCTAAAGTTACAATGCTTTTTCTTTAAAAAAAAGTTTAATTTTCTTTTTTAAATACACTACTGTTTCAGTTAATTATTAATTTCTAGAAATTTTTTTAAAATGTTATTTTAAGCTAAGAAGACCAGTGATATTAATGGAAGAATTTGAGTTTGGGGTCTTCTTTAGCATCTGGGGGGTCAGGTGTTGTAGGCTGAATTGTATCATTCCAAAACATATGCAAATGTCTTAGGTCCTGGTACTTGCTCGTGGCTTTATTTGGAAGTAGGGTTTTGGCTCATATAATCAAACTAAGATGAGGTCACACTGGATTGGTGTGGGCTCAAATCTAACAACTGGTGTCTTTATAAAGAAAAGGGGAATTTGGACACAGACACAGAGATATACACAGGGGAGCAGGCCATGTGGAGATGAAGGCAGATATTAGAGTGGCACGTCTACAAGTGAAGGAACGTCAAGGATCGCCAGCAACCCCCAAAAGCCAGGAAAGCAGCCTGGGACGAAACCTTCCTCAAAGCCCCCGAAGGGGAAATCAAGCCTTGTCCACACCATCATTCCTGCCTTCTAGCCTCAGAGCTGTGAGGGAATAAATTTTGTTTTCTTTGTAAACTGATAAGAACAGACACTACCCTTGATCTTAACCAAAAGGCCAAGAAATGATATTTTGTTTTTGTGTTTTAATTTCTGCCACCCAATGTATGGTACTTTGTTCAGGTAGTGCTAGAATGTGAATAAAGTTTTAAAAAAAACAACAGTAAAGCACATTTTTCTCTTCTGGTGGGTATTTCATTTTTCTAGGTTACAATTTTTCCATACGGCTATTGATGGACTCCTAATAGACAGCAATCAAGCAATGTACTTACATTTCTCTTAAACATTTTTAAAGGCAAAAACATTCCTGAGTACAAAGTCACATCCAGTCTCATGGTTCTGAGTACATCTGGAATACACTTTTTTAGGAGTGACAAAGGATAATTTCCTGGTAAGGTAAAAGGATTTGAGCAATGGAGATGGACTTGGGGGTTTTAAAAAACATCTACACCACAATATGCAGCAGATCTGTTCCTGTTGTGAACCACCCTCTTGTTCTAACTGAGAAAACAGGTCTAGCAAGGAAATGTGCTCATTTGGAATTGTTTCTGAATGCCTGCACTAAGCCAGCTTTACTCACATTTTACCACTAGGAAAAAAGACTGTTCACTATCATATGACTACAAAATAAAATTCAAGATATCTGTTAAAAGGGAGAAACTCATGAGGATCATTTAGAAAACAAAACAAGCGGGGACTGTGTTTGGTACTATTGCAAATCCTTTAGCAAAGCCAGTGAGATATTAAAGATCATGGGCTATTTCCTCTATGTTTTTCAGTTAGGGAAACAGTATCAGGGATGTTTCGTACGTCCATCAACGCTGCATAGGTAGGATTCAAACCTCTAATCCAAGTTTCCAACTCAGAGGTAACCTACTGCCTCTTATACTAAACTGCATTGACATGACCTCTGGCCACTAATTTGGAATATAAAATGTATTAGGAAAGAAATCCAGATGAAAATAAAGCTCAAAGAAAGAGATGCAAAGTGATTTCTTGCCTCTTTTTTTCCCTGGAGACCAGAAGCCTGACTCTGAACAGTCAGATCAGGGTATTGTGATTCAGGCATCTCTAGGCATTAACTTGATCAATTTGCCAAAAAGTCCTTTTTATCTTTGACTGGGGCTGAGTTTGAACCCACCACCCCCAGTATATGGGGCTGGCACCCTACTCCTTGAACCACAGGCGCCACCAAAAAAAGTTCTTTTTTTTTTTAATGTCTGAACTTAATATTCACTCAGGAAAGAAACCATCAACAGAGATATGCAATAAACAAGCCATGTGTTCTGATATCAATCTTCAGTTTTTGCTCAGGAAGGGGCAGCTGATAATACTTCACTTGGGGCTGAGAGGATTGTGTGCAGCTGGTCCTGTGGGGTCCTGTTCCGTGTGCCCAGAGCAATCTAGCTTGGCTGGTCCTGTGGGGTCCTACTCCGTGTGCCCAGAGCAATCTAGTTTGGGAGTGTAGTCTTCACTGCACCAGGAGTCTTTGCTAAGTCTCTGTGTTGACTGTAGCAATGAGCCCAGCTACAGACAATTGAGTTTTAGGTGTGAACCAGCTGACATTATGGCGGCATAATAATGCACTTATTCTCTATCCTGCCCTAAATTGTGTAGGTTTATGTTGACAAGTGCCTTTCAACTCTCTGTCTGAGAAGGAATGATTTGCAGGCCCTCAGTTGTGCTTTGCTTGTCTGTGTATTCGGATTTCTGCTCTAGCAAAAATGTATCGACATACAAAGGTGACTTCTTTTCATCCTTCTCTTTCTTGAGTCGTCTTTTCGATTTAGTTGTTTTTATAACAGACTTTTCCTTGCTTTTATTTTGAATATGCCTCTGCAGAAGGATATTTGTAGTCATCACAGCCACGTTGTGTTGCCAGAGCCATTTCCAGAAGAGCTGAGGGCGTCATAACAGCTGAGGGAGAGCCTCCTTTCGACGTTCCAAGGTCAGTTTGCTTTTATCTATTTTATACAATTTTAAGCTCCTCTTAGATGCTCAGTTTCTCTTTTTTAATTAAATATTCAATTGAGAATATATTTTCCATTTCATAATTTGTCTTCTTATGGAATAGGCAATGCTCAAAATGCCATAAATTATAATTGAAGATGAAGTGGAAACGAAAAACACACATTGTTTTTCCTCTCCAAAGTATAGCATTGAGACTACCCACTAGAGGGTGTCATTGAGCTGTTACGGTATGAGGAGACCTGCTCCCACAGAGGGTTTCTTTCTTGCCAGTTGTGCATTTTGAGCAGATAACGTGGATTGCCGAGTGAGTAGGGGGGGGAGGAGTGATGCTTCATAGATTCCTAAGGGTCTATGTGTCTACTTGGTAAAAAAAAAAAAAAAAAAAGATTTTTTGTGTATTTCAAAATGTGATGAACAAACCCACAAAATTGACCATTGCTTATAAGCAAAACACACTCACATACACCCTCCAGTGACCTAAAAAACTCCACAATGAACTAAAGATAACTGACTTTAGTAGAAATATTTTCTCCAAAATTCAATGGATTGAAGATTTGTAGTAATGTTTTTGTTTTAAATGTGTTTTTTAACAGGAAGATTCATGGAACACAATGCCTCTCTAAGCTTTACTGGGTTTTACTTTCTATTACCCCTGATTGCTAGGTTTTACTGTAAAAATTCCAGCCTAGATGAGCCACAGTATCAAATGAGATCAACAGTCACAGGACACCAAGGTATAATACCATCCAAGAACTACCATTTGCTCTTTAAATGTTCACATGTATGACACTGGTTTGTTATCCTTCTTTTAATCTTTGAAGGCTGTTGAATTTTATAATGCTTCAGTGTCAATGCTGTTTTATAGCCTGCTGTTTTTGTAGCCTGAAACTTTTTTTGTAATTATTATTATTATTTATGGTTTGGGATCACTGAGGGTATAAAGAATTAGATTACACTGATTGCGTTTGTTAGATAAAGTATCCTTATAATTGTGCCCCATCCCTAATGGGTGTGTCATACACCAAGACACTCCCCCAGTCCCTCCTCCCCTCCCCCCACTTGGTTCTTCACCTACCCCCCTGTGTAGTATCTTATATACTGCCTTCATATTAGAATTGTGTTCACTGGATGCTTGCTTGTCTATTCTTGCGTTACTTTACTAAGAAGAATGTGTTACACGTCCATTCTGGTTAATACGAAAGATGTAAAGTCTCCATCTTTTTGATGGCTGAATAGTATTCCATGGTACACGTATAGCACAGCTTGTTAATCCATTCCTGGGTTGGTGGGCATGCTTGCTTCTTTTGATTAGGTTTTCAAGTAAAATTAAATCGGTCATGTCTTTAATGTCAAAAGACTAGCATTAAACAATGATCTGGTTTTTTTTACCTTTGCTTATAGTGTTCACTTCCAAATTCTTTGTCAGTCAGATTTTCTAATGTTCCATATACACATTGTCAATTTCTTCATTTGAGTTGTCATAGCAACTAAATCAATTAATACCACAGTCTTTCTGATTGGTTATTATATATTTTGTTGAAACAAAATCTCAAAAGTGTTGAATTGGCCTAGAGTGTGACCATTTGGATCAGGGTATTCAGGTACATGTCTTTGCCTGCTTAAATTTTGACCATGGAAAAATACCTGTTAAATACCAAGTTTAACCTAAGAGAATATAATGAGTTTGTCCTTCAATTACCTCATTTTAGATGTTTAGAATTCATATATCTACCTCTAGATTTAAAGGAACTACGTTTACAATTGCCCTTGCCTTAAATCCTCTTAATTATTACCACTGAAAGGTTAGTAATGGTTTTAATTAATTTCTCATTCAATAATACTTAAAATAATGTTCTATTTTGCCTATGGCTTCGGTTTCCACAAGTGTATCCTGATTAATCTTATATTAATATATACTACCTCAGTGGTACTTACACATTTTGTTCTTAATAACTCTCCATACTCTTAAATGTTATTGAGAGCCTCAAGAGTTTTTAATTATATGGTCATATGTATTGATATTTATTGCATTAAATAGAGGAATTAAGATGGTTCTAGAATATTTATTAATTAGTTTATTTAAAAGAACATTATTAAATCCATACTTAAGAACATAAGTTATGCTACATAACTATCCTCATTACTTATTAACATAAGTAATATATTTTTAATGAAAAATAACTATTTTCCAAAACTAAAAAATTTACTGAGTAGAATGACATTGCTTTGCATTTTTGCAAGTCTCTTATGTATGGATTAATGGAAGACGGCTGAATTCTCAGCTGTCTCTGTATGCACTCTAATGTAATATTTTGTTTTGGTTTAGGTACATAAAGACAATTCAGCCCCATAGAGATATGTAATTAGAAAAGAGAGGTGTGTTTAATAGTCTTTTCAAATAATTATAGATTATAGATGTTTTTGATACTATACCAGACCTGAAGAAGAGGCAGTTTCAAAAAAAGCAGTTGCAAGGTTGAATTCAAAACTATAGCAAACAATGTCTTGTAATTTATTGTGCTAAAATCTGTTGGTCTACCTTGCACTTTGAATGGATCTTTTACTCAGGCATAATATCCTATCTTGCATTGGCTATTTGGAAAATATTGATTCCTTGAATTTTGTACATTTTCCTTATGTTGACACATTTTATTATATAATACCAAAACAAACCACATTTGATAACACCACCACTTGTCTCATCAGAAAAGTCTTTAAAAGTTTGAAAGCTGACAGGCTCGTAGCAGTGGGTGTTGCTGCCTATCTGCATGCTAAGGCACCAGTAATATCACACACCATTGTTTTCGCATCATCAGTGCAAATCCCAACACAATGAAAAAGGCAAATATGTTTATGTCATAGGGACATTATTTAAGTAGTTTTGATTTGTGAGATTCCAAAAAAGTATATTGGGGAACATCCAGGGTCTATGGGGTACATTTTTGAGAAGGCCTGTATGAATGAAAAACCGTTTCTTGAGCCCTGGGCTCATATAGGTCATGGTCTGGTAGGTCTGCTATAGGCACTGTCAGCTTGAGTGTCTTAACTGGGTACTGGTCTTATTTCCTTGTCCAAGCCACTCAAGTCTGAAACCAAGGAGTCGTTTTTGATTTTTATTTACTATTAATCTCTTTTGACTAATTAGTTTTTAAGCTGGATCCCTCCACTATATTTTGTTCTGCTTAATCCTATCATGATTAAGTTCTAACCTATAGCATCTTAGGCAACTGTCTGTAACTAGTCCTCCTCAACACCACGCCTGTACAAGTCTCCCTTATCTATTCACCCTCTTCATAAATTCTGAAGTCAGTTTTTAAAGAACAAACCTAGATAATGCAAAAGTTAGAATCAGAATCTGTCACACAGCTGTGGCCTCATTTCCTTTCTGTCACTTCACCAGCTGAGCGACCTTGGATAATTGCTCAGACTTTCTGTGCTAGAGTGTCTTCATTGTAAAACAGTTTTTAAATAAAAAAAATAAAAAAATAAAAAAACAGTTTTTAAATAAAAAAAAAACCACTGCCTCTGGTTGCATAGATGGATCACACAGATTGGGATATAGGAAGCTTTTAATACATTTTTTATGGTCAATTCTCCCCTTCCCCAAAACTCTCACCATTTATTTCAACATTAACTGAAAGTTAGAATTGTGGGAGTCTTTAGCTTATTCTTTACGTTATTCCAAGCACATAGCACAATGCCTGAAAGAGTTAAGGCTTAATAATTATCAGTGGAATGAAGAAAAGTTTGATCTGTGTTATCTATAAATGCAGATTTTCTTAGTTTTATTACCATTTACATTTTTTCAGTTAGGTTTCTTGAAGAGTCTAATAATTATCACATAAAAGAGCAATGTCATAGTTTAACATGTATATTACCTAAACTAGGAACATATTCCTTCAAGTTGGCAAAAAATCTAAGTCCAATTTTAAAGATACACTTGCAGAAAAGTCCTAAATGAGAAATAGTTTTAACTTGCCTATGGATGGATTTGATGAACAGTGAGAAAAGCCACCAATAACTTGTGAAATTAGTCACAGTATTTAGTGAATATAATTGTGTTTTTTCTTTTTTTGGTCCTAGCATTGGGAGAGAGGATCCATTTCTTTCATCAGATTCTCAAAAGAGATCTGTAATTTAGACAAGCAATAACCACTGTTTTAGAAGATTTCGAGGAACATAGTAGCAGAGATTGCCAGGTTACACGACAAGCTTAGGGAGAGGTATTTTGAAGCAGGGAAAATATTTGGAACATGTAAAATCACCCAATGCAGACAATTGTTTTATACTTAGGACTGAAATTTGAAAATAAATTATCTGATGTCCATGACCTTGAAGCCAAGTACCTGATCTTTGAAGAAGAGACAATAAATAAAATCATTAAGTCACTGTGCTGCTTATATTTATGTTTTTTTAGACTGTCCCTTGGGTTTGTTGCACACACTGCTGGGGCTTAGATAGAGCCTGTAATCACGGCCTTGAGTTTAGTTTCTTTGGTGTAAATCTTCTGAATTTTCCCTTTATGTTTCCACATGTTCTCAATGTGATGCCTTTTATTTTTTATTTTTAGAATAAAAGTCAGAATAGATCTAAAAACAGAACATTGTAGCTTTATAAGAAGCCTGAGCAGAGAAAGAAAGCTGTTCTTTGATCTTATGACGTCTTTTGAAAACATGTTTGTCACTCGTATTTTTTATCATGCTCCTATTGAACTTTAAATTGATTATGTGGATGGTTTAATCAAAAACTCAGTAAAATATTAGAAGATTCACATCAATAAAATGTAGTGTCTAAATATAAGATCACAGCCGAACAGGACAGGAATGGGTAAAGGAATGGATAAAGTGAAGAGAATGCTGAGACTAAACAGAGTGGAAGTTTTAACTAGCTCTTTTGATCTGAAATTCCATATGTGATGTTTGTAAGTACTAGACTGGATTAGGATCTGGGATCCAGGCCTTTCTCCATAGGGTGTGTTCCCATTTGTCCAGGAAAATCTCATTTTACACCTGTTGCCCAAGAATCTTGTCGGTTACTCTTCAACTAATAGAAGTATCTCGATTTGGACAAGGAAGTATAGGGACTTGCTCTTTTCCACTAACAGTGTTACACAGATGCCTCTAGAACTGGGTAGAATTCAGCGCTGATTAAAACCAAAGACACAAATTGAGATATTGAGATGGCCAGCACTGTGCTTTGTTTGTAGAAGCATCAACTTATAGCGTGGGGGAAAGGCCATACATTTTGTTGCTTTAAAGGTTTAGTGTTAATTGGTGACATGAAGCATGACTGCATAGAATAACCTGACCTCATCTTTCAGGTATTCTTGGTGGACAGCTGTTGTTCCGTGGTATTTGCTGAAGGATTATAATCAAGATATTATTGACAAAAAAATGGAGAAATGCCTTCTTGGGTACCATGTCAGCTTTTTTTTTTTTGGAGATACATTTCATTACTACATGTATACAAGTTTAACAAAACTGAATGTGTGATAAGGATGGGAGAACCATAGGTAACACCTGGTGCTCAGGCCAGCTGATTGGTAAGGAATAGGTTTTAATCTAAATTCTTATCTATTTTCCCCCATTTTTAGTTTTTGTAAATAAAAAGCAGAACTCCTTAATGAAGTGTGTCAAAATTAAAATATTACCAAACACTTTAAAAATAACGCACCTTTCAATATTGCCTTGAAATAGGTTGATAAGAACAGCAGCCTTTGTATAGTTTGGTACCTTTCCTTGTGGTTCTTTATTGCTGAGCTTCCTGGTCCTCTCCTTCTCCATTGATGGCTTCAAAGAGACACATGCAGACTTTTCTCTCTTTCGATTGCTAACTTATTAAAACCTTCTGGCCTAGATTTGAGAACGTTCTCAGTTCCATGTCTCACTGTAACTACGTTCTTTCCTTAGTCACAAGAGTCAGACACCTGGGTAAGAAAGATGTGGTTCCTTCTTTGCTGAAGACCCACTTTATTTTTTTTTTCCTGTGAAACTAGAAACAAAATTGATTCTTCTTTTCAGCCAAACTCTACCTACCTTTCAGAAGTTTCACTGCAAGTTCTTCTTTCTTCCATTTTTGAAGAGAGAAATATCCTCCCATTCTTAATCTATTTTTACAGTCAGTAGAGTGTATATACATTGAAATTTAAGTTCTTTGCAATAAATCTTAGTCACTGACTCTTTTGTTGTTGTTTTCCCTAGAAATAAATTAGTTCTTGACACAGAGCAAGTTATGGGTTATAGGAATAGTATTTAAAAACTAAAGAGCTTTAAAAATTGCTTAATGCAGATAGGGTTTTGAACGGCTTTAATACTGTTTTTATGATACTTGGTTTTCTTGCAATGTTCTGTCCATAGTGTACATTCTATGAAATATGTCCCTTCTCTTTCTTCTGCTTCTGTTTCACTGACTCATCCTAATCAATATGTACTGGTTATAAAACCTGTGACTTAGCATTTTCCGTGTGTGCAAAAGCATTCCAGGAATGGAAGGCACAGAAGAAAACAATCAAGTAAAGGGAGAAACATTGAGTGATGCTAATTTACAGGTGTTACTTTACTGAAGGGCTGGTTAATGCATAGTAGACAAGTTCTAAGTTGGGGATAGTGCACAAATATTCCCTAGTATATTTGCTCATGAAGATCTTGTTCATGGAGGGACTTTTGTCTTGGAATATTTCATGGGAGCAAAGGCTCATGAAGAGGTTTGGAAAAATGCCATTCTTGTCTTACTGAATGAAGACAGATGTGGTTGCACATGTGTGAGCACCTCAGCCCCTATCAGTATGTGGCTGTGTGTCCATGCTGGCATGTGCCTACCTACAATAAATGTCTGCCTGGGAGTGGAGCTGTCCTACTGGCACCCAGGGTACTGTGGATCGATGCCTCCATGAGGGATGTGTCACTCCGGGGCGAGGGCTCCTTTAAGGTGGATGCAGATGAACCTACCTATGTCAGTAATTCCTATGTAAGACAAGGTGAGAATCAGTTTTCAGCATGATTGGTTTCGGGCCAGCATAAAATGGTGACTGGCTTTCAGCCAAGATTACTATTTCCTCACCAAATTGCACAGACAGATCGGCTGGCATAAAGGACTTCGATCTTATAAATCGTGAGAAAGTGAACTGTGAGCTTAGACTACAAGTTGGAGTTGTTGAAGGAGCGATGTGTGACTGAGGTGCCGGGGGCTCCAGTATCACGGGTAATTGTAGTTTCATTGCCTGGCGTATGTGAAATTTGTGTAAACTAGGGGAGAGTTATTCCTATTTGTGTATTCTCTTCTGTTTGTATTGGGCAATGACACATCAATTATCGTCATTCAAATCACTTAGTACTCCAATTACCATTTACTCCAAAGCGTGTGCTTCTGATTTCAGAGCCTAAGATCAGAAGATAACTAGGAAAATTATATTTGGAAAATGGCTAAGAGCTCCCCGTCTCTTTTGATAACAGTGCTGCCCTCATTGTATGCTTTTGCATATGAATAAAAATACAAAATTTGTCCCAAGTGGAAGCAAGTAAGTTATTTGACATAGGAGCCTCCAATGACTTCCTTATCCCTGGTGAAATCACACTGTCCACCTGTATTTATAACTCCTTCGGGTCTGTGACAGATTATATAATCACAACCGAATCTCAAGAGGAATACTTCTTAGATTATCACCATTTTAAAAGCAGATCCGTGTCACAAAGGAGACAGAGTTAAAGTGACCTGAGTGGAAGCTGACAGTTTGTGAAGGTGAATTAGCTGCTCTTGTGTCAGTAGGTACAAATCACAGCAGGGGGTGGTGACCGTGGCAGGAAAGGTCTTTTCTGGGTTAGCTGCTGGGCCAATTAGGTATTAATGGCAGCAGAGAACCATTCTTTTGGTGGCATAAGAGGACCACTGAGATCAGTGTCTGTAAGACTGCAAAGATGAGCATTTTGTCATGGCAGGGAAACAATAGATACTTTTTAACCTTTGCCTTAAACAGCATGATGAAAAGCACACAAAAGCTAAGCCCATTAATGAAAATTTTATTTTCCTAAGGACTTTTGCCTTCTTTAAAAACAAAATATTTCACCTTTTCAATGTTGCCTCTTTCTGTGTTTTCTTTCTTTTACCATTATCCTATTCTGTACTGTGCAATTCAGATATGCTTTTCTAAGACTGGCTTTGAGATTCTGATTTTGAGCTCTATTTCCCCATCAATTCACACTTAGAAGACTGGATATGCGCTTCGCTAGAAAATAGTGTGTGCTGTAATTATAAAGAAATAACAAAAACATGATTTAAATAGAACCCACCCATTAAAAAAAAATCACACATGATAAAGGGAACACCAATTATTTTATTTTAGTAAATCAATGTCTTATGGGATTATTCGAATAAAATAATTATTATCATAGTAATACAAATTTCACAACAAAACACTCCATGTAAATAAAAACTCGTGGTGTTCATCCTACTATACTATTCTGTAATATCGGTTGGGAATCCTCAGAGGTTTGTAAACATTTTTGTCTCTGACTTCTATTGAGTATCTTCTCATTTTGGACTGTCTTGTCAATAATTGTTCCACAAAAGGAATCTGAAAAGGACATCGGTGTGGGAGGGAGTAAATCATGAAATGGATGCAACAGATTATTGGAAGTGTTAAAGACGCCCACAAAGGAGGGGGCTGCTTAGAGGAATGAACACGACCCCTTCCCCAGCCCCGCCCCACATACCACGCATAAATATTATGCACTGAAACAGGGCCTGGGTGCTGAGGTAGCTCAAGGAATCTGTCCTGCTACTTTTTGCCAGTGCCATGAGTGCACAGCCTATCCCATGTCCCCATTCTGTGCACATTTTTAGAAGTTCATGAAATATTGGGTACATATATTCAATCCTTTAGTAATCTGGGAATATATTGTTTACAAAAATCTTTAAGTCTTTGAAAGTGATTGTAAATCAACATATTCAGTCTCTTCTAACACAACTCAATGGTGATATTCCAAGGAAAACTCTAGGTATTAAAAATTGCATTATAAAAATAAACTATTTCAATGCAAAAAAAAAAAAAAAGTAAAGGCTAAGTGCTTTACGCCTGTAATACAAAGCTGTTTTCTTTCAGAAATTTCAGTCACGAGGGGCTTTGAGTAGTTGTGAGTGCAAAGCTGTGAGACCTAAACACCCAGGAGAAAATCCATCACTTGAAGACATCATATCTGTTCAAGGGTAGCAGAGCACTTCAATTCACAGTGTCTGTGTTGCTCATGGTTGTAAGAAACAAAACACAAGTCACTCAAATATAGTCCTATTGAAGGTGAACAACTCCCCCCATCCGTCCCTGTCCCTAGAAGAATTGCAATCTAATCTATTGTGATTAATACAATACAAATCACCCCTAATTAGTCTCTTCTGCTATATCCAATTCTTATTATGAAAACTTAAGCTAACAGAGAGATGTCATTTTTCTTCGAGTGGAGAAGCATTCATTAGGGACAATGTAGGGTAGGTTAGGTCATTCTAAGAGGTTCGGACAACCTTAATGAAGGGATAAGCAGTTTGGACGAAGGAAACTGATAATTACATGTTATGGAAGGAGGATAGCGATTTGTGGAACTTGACTTCTTTTCACTTAGAGTAAGAGAGAGAATTGTAAGCCTCCTTTGTGTCTTCTAGAAAATCTTCCCAGGTTTGCTGTCTTTACTCTGTGTCTCCTAAACTTATCTTGTTAATTTCCATTCTGCTTTCATCTTTTCCTTTGGGAGCAAGGTATGTGGACTTGTCTGTAGCTTGGCACGGAGAAAGCATCCAGAGACCATGAAATGGAAAATGAGATATTGAGAAGAGAAATAGAGATAAACAGAAGTCTGGAGGGAAGAAATGCCCCCGAACACCAATCAGGTTGTCATTTCCTTCATATACCACGGTGACAAAATTGGAGAACTCTTGCGTTACTATTCCTTACTTGCTTCCTTTAAATGCCTGTTCCTTTTATGTGCATCTGACAATTTCACACTGCTCTTTCTGACTTGGTTGCTGTTGGAGCCTGCCAGGCCTCCTTGTGCTGGCCAGCACACAGTGTGCTTCTGCTGTCACTTGCTTGTCATCTCCACATGTTGCACCAGAGCATTCACATCTTGTCAGTTATGTCATTACTGTGTACCTATCAGCATGACAGGCGTCACCTTCTTGATAGACACCTGTGGAAATTGGTTAACATTTCACTTTTGTGTTAAACCAAATAAAACCATGGCCTTTGGACTAGTAGAAAAAAATAGTTAAGAGATTAGGAAACAGGAAAAATGAAAATAATTAGAAATAAAATTTTGCAATTATATGCTGAGCTTGACGAATTGTTGAAACCAAACTAGATAGATGAAAAGTTACCCCAACATAATAGACCCAAATTAAGTCTTGGAGAAGTATTGAAGTTCATTTCCATAAAATTTATCATCTTCTGTATCTATATTTCACTTCATACACTCAAAGGATATGTTTCAACCAAAATCATGTGTATTGTCCATTCAGAAAAAAAAAAGTATTAGCAGTGATTCCCTCTGGTTGGTAAAATTATGGGTAATTTTGTTGTTAATTTGAAAAAATGTTCCTAATTTTCTAGTGTATAAATATTAAAGATTACTAATCTGCAAATGTAAAGGAAACAATCATAGGAAATTTGTAAGAACCCATGCTGATAAAAGACATACACAGACAGTCTTCTGTTAATGTCACACGTTCTTCCCCTTCCGGGCAGTCACATTGGTATTCACGTCTTACTGGCCATGTCACTACTCCCAGCTTTTGGCTGGGGTGGAGGGAAGAATGTAGCAGAAATAGAAATTTCAGATGTTTTGAAATGATTGGAATCCATTGTTTTTATCAAAGATGGGGCAACCGTCCAGCTCTATAATATTTGTAGAAGATTATCAATTTTGCTCCTTATGTAACTTGCTATTTGACTGTGACCTCAGTAATTATTTTATTTGCCTTTACTTTATTTAGACTTTCAATGTCTAAGGTACATAGAAAAAATTGTTGTTAAATATTTGAATGAATGAATTTAAAGCACTTAAATTGCAGTGCTTTTAAATTACACTTTAAAGCACTTTTTAATTACCATATAGAATTTTCTCAGGTGTACTTTTACAGAAAGAATCTGTACTCTTGAATTAATGGGATTCACAAGTCCTATAATATCACCAGAGAATTTATTACCACTTGGACATTATATATTTACCTTATACATTTGTTGTTTGCTTCTTTCTTTTTCACCCTCACCAGAAGTCAAGTTCTAAGACGGCCAGGGCATTGTCTGTGCGCCATGTTTGTAGCCTCTATGCCCCAAATGACACCTCACTCTTAGTAGGTAATCAATAAATATTTGTTGGATGAATGAATACAATGTCTTTTTATAAAGTTAGAAATATAAGGAGAAAAGTAATTAGTATTTATAGTAACATATAATAAAGACAATAAAAATTACCTCCAAATTAGTTACTCAGACATAATCATTACTAAACATGCAGTATATTTCCTTCCAATATTTTTGATACATATAATACAAAAAGCAATTCTAACATATAGTTATTTAATCTGATTTTTGGTATGGAAGGCTATCATCAGTTGTAACGGCTACTTAATGTTTCCTTATATTTTTTTCAACGTTTCTGCCATAGGGTTTGTAATCAGCCTATGCTTGAATTTTGGCTCTTCCACGTCACACTCACCTTCTGTGTAATCTTGGATGTGCTACCAATACCTCTGTGCTTTTGAGGCAGTGAACAGTAAGGAAACAAAGAAGAAGGGAAAGGATAGAGTGCCCTGAAGAGGATGCGGAAGGGAGGCTTGAGGCCAGCAGGCTCATGGCGGGTTCCAGGGCCACACCAGTGCCCTTATGCGAATGTCCTCCTCCTCTGCCTTAGGTGGCTGAGGCACCAAGCCACCGTAAAGTACATGACAACTATATTCATCCACAGCTTCTGCTCTGGGCTCATGACTCATACTAAACATACCATAGACAAAATTTTAATCACAATAAACTTTCTTGGTGGGGTAGTGTTTTCTGAGGCTTCTCGCATTAATATCTCACTGTACTAGAAGAAGTGGCCCCAGGGGCCCAGCCAGTGTGCCTTTTGCAGGCTTCTCCTTGCTGCTGTCTATCCAGCTCTTCCCCTTGGGAAAGAGCGTGACTTGGGGAGGGGGCAAGTAGGCCAGCCTCTTCAACCCTCACCCGGGGCTGCTTCTGACAAGGACAGCCTTCAAGGAGGCCCAGGCAGGGCCCAGCCCCATGCTGGGAAGCCCACACCTGCTCAGGAAGAAGGCTGGTGGATCCTGGCTGTGGCAGGAGGCCCAGGTGGATCCTGGCTGTGGCAGGAGGCCCAGGAGGGGCTCGGGGTGCACAATAGGAGGAACTCAGGCCCAGAGGAGAACATTCTAGACCTGTGGTATCAATGAAGGGCGGTGGACAAGGACGACCAGGACCAGAGGCCCTGGGCAGTGACGCCAGTGATTTCAGCAACACCTCCATGGAGGATGGTGGTGGCTGCTCAGTGGTGAAGGGAAAGCTCTTAAGTTGTGAGTGCGTGTCCTGGCTTTCGTAGCATTTGTGGAAAGTGTGCGTGTGTGCATCCGTGCCCATGTGCAAATGGTGTTTGTGAGTAGAGAGAGCTCTCAGCTACACGCACCCCTACACGGACATGAAACGATGTTTTTATTTAACAGATGTGTCCTGGTAAATTTATTTTGTATCTTTTCATAAATTATTTAAAGTGCTGTAAAAAGTATTTTTGGAAATATTGTCATTCACTTTTATAGGGCATCACTTTTGCGGTTTCCTGTGGTCTGCTCGCAAGTCTTAGATTAGCAAACATTTGGTTCTTACCATCATGGCCAGGTTCACAAACACTGGAAGGCCACGGCTGTCAAGTGCACTGCTGGTGAAGGTGTCTGGTTATAATCCTGTTCAAGCTGAGGGAGGCAGCAACACTCTCCCCAAGGATCACTAAAATCACTCTGCCCAAAGGCGTCCTTTGGGAAGCTCCTGGGACAGCTCCTTTTATACAAAGGACCCCCTACCCCAGTCTCTTGAGGCCAGAGCATGTCTTCTGAAAACTGCAATCATAGAGTCACAGCCTTCAGCTGGAAAATGTTTTGAAGCACAAGAACAACTGGCACTCAAGGAGCAAATGGCGTGCCGGCTGGGCTGCTGTAGGGGGAGGCCGGGGGAGCCCTGCTATGGCTCTAGAGCCCGGATCAGTTAATGTCTGTCCAGACACTAGATGATTCGAAATGTAAATAAACCTCTTTTTATATGGGAAAAAAAAATCTCACTATACTAGTCTTGTGCTGAGATTATGAGATGTCAATATCAGCAAAGAGTAAATTACAGTTCCCCTAATGAATGCATTTAGCTCTGCCCCAGTTGCTTTTCTGCCCTGGTTATTCAGAATTTTAAAGAAACTCATAAGCTTATTATAAGTTATTTCATTTGACAAGCGCTTAGTCACTTCCCACTTATCTTCCTTTTTTTTCTTTCTTTTATAATTTTCATCACATAGTGCCACATGTGATTTTGGTTCAATTTTTCTGGGGGGACTTTTTAGTAAGCACTTCCCAAGAAACTTGCCCAAACTTCTTAGTATAGTTGTGGCCTTTGTGGTATAAATTTATTTTATTTTTTAAGAAGTTGAATCCTTCACTCCATCCCAGTTCCCCAAATTTCCACTTTTCATTGTCCTGGCATTGTGTTTATAGTTCTCTCTGAATCTTCATTTTTTGGGGGATAAGCATTCTCTTAAACAAATATTTACTTGATGCCAGTATACATTTTGGAGTCAGTATGGTGTGGATGATTCATCAGGAAATTACAGTGGACCATTCATAGGGCTTCACTGAGATGCTTTTGGGGTTTAGCTGATGACTCAAAGGAAAGTTTGTACAGAGAAGAGATCCCATATGGGAAGATGTTTCAGAGAAATTAGAAGTTCTTCCCCACTACTCTCTTCCTGTAGAGCTGAGTGCCTAGGTCCTAAGAAAATGGAGATTCAGCTCTCAGAAGGTCACATCAGAAACTTTCTGTCTTGGCTCCTTAGTTTTGGTTTCATTCTCGGGAAGGAAAGTTACTTCTCAAGAGATGGTCAGGTGGACAAATGGCCACCAGTAGCTCCAGTTTGTGTATGGTGCCTACTAGCTGAGTGATCCAGTGAAAAAGACATTTCCCCTCCAAGCTCCTGCAATGGTTGTAGACTTGTCTGATTGATTCAGCGTAAATCGCATCTGTGTGTATCTATGGCATGAGTAGTGCATGTACACACACGTGCAAATTGTTCCCTGGTCAAAGAGACAGCTAATGACTCAAGCTTGGCCAACCAGTTTCTTTTCTGGGAATCTAAATCCTTTTGTGGAGACACAAAGCACAAATGTGGGAAATGACTGGAGATGATTCATCCTCAGTGATGGCACCCTGAGAGGGTCTTGTTGCCACTAGCACCCAAAGGTTACTTGGTTACGGGCCTCTGCTGCCTCTTGCACAATTATACTAACAGAAAATACAGCATTTTCCAAGTCAGCCAGCCAATAGTCTTCCTCCATAGCATAAAGAATTTGGAAAAATCAAACTATAGTGTTTAAAGGAAGAATGAGAAAGAGCTTGCTAAATTTCATCAGCCATGTTGTCAGAATCTTTCCAAGCTTGATTGCTTTGGCTATTATTATTTTTTTCAGGATTGGATTTAGAACATTTGTATTAAATTCAAACAATATTTATTTGATTAAAAATTTATAAAATTATTAGAATTTGTGAGAAAACACCTTAACTGATAAATTTAAAGCATTTGCTCTGAAGCATAATTGAATTAATTGTGTTCAAGTATATAATGAGATGAAATATATTTCATTGAAAGGTATTTGTATTTCTGAATCTTTAGTTTCAAAGTGACTAATATGAAAGATATAGGTGTCTACCAAGTTAACTACATTGATATACAACCATACCCATTTGAGAGGCTCATTACAAAAAAAAATTATACGTGGGACAAAAATAAGCTTCGAATGAACATTTATGCGATAGTCCTTGTTTCAGAATATGACATAGGCCGGGCACATTGGCTCATACCTGTAATCTTACCACTCCGGGAAGCTGAGGTAAGTGGATATCCTGAACTCAGGGGTTCAAGACCAGCCTGAACAAGGGTTAGACTCTGACTCAACTACACATAGAAAAGCTAGCCAAGTGTTGTGGCGGGCGCCTTGTAGTCTCAGCTACTCAAGAGCCTGAGGCAAGAGGATTCCTTGACCCCCAGGTTGCTCTGAATTATGATGACATGGCACTCTACCCCAGGGCAATTGAATGAGACTCTGACTCAAAAAAAAAAAAAGTAATAATATGACATAAAATGTAAAGTGAAAGTCGAGATAACCAATTCTCCTGCAAAGGAAATTGCATATTATTTTATGCTGTTTATAAATTTATTCTTCAGTGTGAGTGCTTCTTTCTGGGTTATTCATGTACTATTAAACAGAGCACAGAAATTGCTATATATACGAAGTCAGATATATTATATTCTGTTGTCAGCTGAGCAAGAGGGTTTGATACACCTCCCCCAATGGCACTAGTAAAGGTGAAGCCAATCCCATGATCTTTTTGTCATCTTTTATATCTGACATGCACAGATCTCTTCAAACTCTTTTATAAATTATGTTAGTCACTTTTAGTAAAATGTCATATATATTTATTATTCTGAGTGTAAAGTAGAATAAAACACACAAGTACTCTGTGTTTTATCTTCAGTTTAGTTTAACATATTTGCGCTTATCCTATGGGGAAGTTGTGTTAAAAGCCAGAGAGGGAAAGATGTAGAAGATTTCCCTACATTTCGATTGATAGTCTGGCAAGGACGATAGACAAAGTAAGAGAGAAATCCAGCACAGTGAGATGAGGGAAGTAATAATGGCGACAAAGTTTTTGAGTACTCAAGTGTCACAAAGCTGGTAGGGAGAAAAATCGAGGGTGCCTGGTGCTGAATTCATTTCTTAGCTACTGTGATGGCCAAGCAGAGTAGGTGCTAAGATACATCTACAGGTGTGTATGTGAGCAGAGAGGAGACGTGTCTACCGAGCCCGTGAGGTCTTTCCTGTGTAGGACCCCAAATTTGCCTCCTGAAATAATTAGGAATTAGTCAAGCCCAAGCCAGAGAAGGGCTTTTTAAGGCAGGTGAAAAAGCCCAAGGAAATAAAAACATATGCTGCGTCTGGTGTAGAACCATAGGCATAACTTAGCATATTAGGAACCTAATTTATAATGGCCTTGATTTCTGTAAACTTCCCCCCCAAACAATGTTGAGGATTGTTGATGGTTTTAGAAAGTTCAGTGAGCCAGATGGGTTTGGGGTACATTTAAAAAAATTTTTTTTTTAGTTTTTAAAATTTATTTTATTTTTTAATTTCAGAATATTAGGATATGCATACGTTTTGTTTACATATGTTGTTTTCATACAGATTGAGTCAAAGCCATAAGTGTATACCTTCTCTTCAATAGAATTTGAAACTATGTTCATGCAAAGACAGAGTGGATAACAGACATTGGAGATTCAAAACGCGGGGTGGGGGGGGTGGGAGCGGAAGAAGGATGAAAAATTACCTGTTAGATACAGTGTACACTGTTTGGGTGATGGCTACTTCGAAAGCCCAGACTTCATCACTATTCATTGAATACATGTTACTGAATTCAACTTGTACCCTCTAAATCTATTAAAATGTTTTAAAAAGATTTTCAGTTCGTTGTTTTATTTTGTCACTAAACTTAGTCTTTTGACTTCAGCCTCAAAAACGTTTGAATCAAATGCTGTGAAAGCTGTCTGTGAAAGGGAAAAGAGCATTTTTAATGGAAGGTAAATGTCACCTTTGAGCATAAATTGCTTTTCTTCTTCTTTAACTTTTGTTTTTGAAAAAGCATAAATTATCAGAAAAGAAAAATACCTGGGAAAAAATATAGCACCTCTTTTAGAAGAAGGATTCTTTCGTTCACATTACAAAAACATTTTTCTTCTGTGAGTACTATTGAATCCAGGTCGTTCTCCTGAATATGATACGCTTTCAACCTGTGATGTAAACCTCAAAACAGGATTGTCAGATGCTCCTTGCTGTTTATCATCACGGAGCAACCAGCACAAATACTACTTGTCATCTTTCAGAGACTAGTGTGCATATTTACACTATAATTATTAAGGATTTGCTTCCTGTAGTTTTCCTACAATTATGGTTTATTTTTCCTCAGTGTGAAGAATGAGCCTGTAACAAAAGAATAAAGACTGAACACTATTAAAAGTAGCTTCAACATTTAAGATCTTGAAGCTGTCTTTAATTTCAGATTCCTGAATGTTATTAAAAAAAAATCTAGTATCTCAGACATCTCTCTTTTTTTTTTTTACTTTTAAAAAACTTCAATATGGGTCAATTGTGTGCTGTGTATTGTAGTATAAAGAAATGTTTAAAAGATAAGTTAGGTTTTTATGAAATTTTAAAATTCAGAGCTCAGATTCAAAGTGTTTTGGCCTTATGTTGACAATTCCTCCTTCCTAGATAAAATAATTTTTTTAATTAGAAAAATAATGACAAAGGATCTAGTCAGTAATCACATTATATTTTAGTCAAATTACCAAGAACCCTTTATGTGTTCATATGTGAAAATGGAAAATTCTTAAAAATTAAATGCTTGTTTCTAGTTCAGTGATAAAACAGGAAGGTAGAATAGAACAGAATTTCCTTCGAAGACAATAAGAATCCTGCTACATCTTCTTTATAGAAAAAAAAGTTTGGAGTGGCTTATTAACAAAATGTTAATTTAACTCTTCTATAAATGATTAAGATTCTTTAGAAATTTTTTCCCAAGCAAATCATTTAACAAGAGACTTGTTGGCTGGTATATAGAAGAAAGGGAACATTGGAACAACTTTTCCATGACTAGAGGTAGAGCTGACTGATTTCTCTTCCCAAGAATTATTTTCACCGCTTATCTGGCAATTCTAGAATTTAGTCTCCTAAACAGCCATTCTTAGGTTGCTTTTTTACAGAATTTGAGCCCATTACCCTTTCAATGAAGATCTTTTTAAGGAATTGTGCTCATTACTTTCTGGGCTGAGATACGTCTTCTGGCATTCTTAGCATTAAAGGTGAAGAGCACTAGAGACCACATCTGGAAAAATAGTAGGTGAATGAGAGAGGCAACAGCCTTGACATAGAAGAGCCTCGTCACAGCAGTGGGTGACACGCAGGTGGGAGGTGTAAGTGGAGCAGTAAATGTAGTCCTTAACACTTTGAGAGCAAAACTAACTTCCATAAAAACTGAATATTTATTTTTATTCTATCTAACATACACAATGCTTAAAAAAAAAAAGAACATTTTTGATTCTAAATCCCCAGTCTTCTGAAAGATTGAAAGGTTGTTGCCTTTTGCGTATACTCAGCCCAAATCACGGATTTATTAGATAAAATACAATTTTCATCTAACTCAGATCTGTGGCAACACTGCAGCTTGGAGCTTCTCGGCCTTTGTCTTTTGGTTCAAATGCCCTGAAGATGTAAAGGGCAGGAGCATTGCTACATGCCTGGTTCTCCTGGCTCTCTGTCTTCCCTGGATAGTCTCCTAAGATGCAAAGCACTGGGGGTGGGAAGGAGAGCACGCAGAAGGCTGCTCGGTGCTGGTTCTGATAGATGGCCCGTGGGTTCTTGCAGAGCTCCCTGGCCTGGCTGAGTCCGTGGAAGTGTGTCCACTTTCCTTCTCCCCAGCTAGTGTGTTGAGATGAGCACATTCAATCAGATGAAGTTCATGGCCCATTCATGAACATTCATGGCCCATTTTTATCACACTTCTACACTGAACAACCCCCTCCTAAATTATGCATTGGGGCCTGGGCTTGTCCTAATGTAGACAGCCACCTCTCTTTATTCTTGCTCCAGTGCCTACAGGACCCATTGTTTGAGCTGCAACACCCAAGCCTCGGCTTGGAGAACACGCTGCAATCTCCTTTTCTCTTGGACACTACTACCAGGAGCAGGGGCGGTAGTGGGGTGTTGGTGTGAGGGCCACCTTCTCCTGTTGTTCCTCTTCCCCCTCTTCCTTGTCATGGAGGAAACGTCTACTATTTTGTTACAAGCCTTGTAGAGCAGTTTGACCTTCTACTCTCCAGCTCTCTTACAGCCCAGGATGTGCATTACAGGTGTGGTTGTGAGCACCCCTGGGCAACCCTAAACATAAAGCAAAGTTTCTAAAAAAGGATGTTTTGTGATCTGTTCAGTTTGAGGTAATCTTGGTGGTATTTGTAAGCACAGTGAGTAGAAAAGGGCAAATGGAATATTGTCTATCACCTTACCCCTCATTCTGCTTAACTTATTTAGCGACACTTACTGTTTAGCGACGATATTGGTGCTGCCACATTTCTCCTACAACAGTGAGCAAATTAGGTCATGCTGGAAATAAATCACCCACAGGATCTCGGGCTGGGAGCTGATCAAGCTGCTAAAATACTGTGAAAGCTAGTACTTGAACTGCCTTCACAGTATTGAAAGGCACCATCAGCGCCAAACACAAATTCAATTGCATCAATCAAGTGTCATTAACAACACCTATAGTCTGATAACTCATCCAGTTTCTTCCCAAACTATACTACTATCTGTAAAGTATTTTTAATGTTACTATCATGTACTGTAACGATAGATGAAAAGCTGTCCTTACTTGAAAATTTCTTTTAATATTATGATTCAACAGTCAGTTTTACTATCCTAAGTCCATTTTAAAATAATAATTTCACAAATGGTTTTGCTGATTAAGATAACTTGTACATACCTACCATGCATCATAATTAAATAGGATTTGCGTTATGAAGTTCCCTCCACCTGAATTTATTGACTAAATATAATGATGTTTTGTAGGGCTATAAAGTAATTTCAAGTCAGTGCTCCTCTATCTTTTTTTGCAGTACTTCTGCGTCCAGTTGTTATACCGAGTTGCTCAGAAAAGAACAAAAGTTCAGAACAGAATATAGTGTTTGCTAGATTCCTTCATCAGAATTGCTCAGTATGAAGACTTTTCCAGGGTCTCATTCACTGGTAACTACTCAATAACCATCACTGATGAATTGGGTAGTAATTCCACCCCAGGGTCCAAGCTCATGAGCTGTCACAGGTTAAACAGAATGGAATTGGCCACGGACAAAAAGGCCAGCAAACACCCTCATGATCCTAATGAAGATGCTGTTATTGATTCGGTAGGTGGCTCATCTTTCTACACTTCGATATCTTTAACTAGCATTCCAGCCTAATATTTTTAGATAGCACATCTTTCCTTTGCTATTTTACTCAGGGTAAGATGACAACCTTTTCACATTATTATTTGATAAGGTTGTATTGGTACAATCCTGAAACAATTAGATAGAGAAGAATCCTAAGGGTTTGGGTATGTGCTGCTATGCTTGTCCGATTCATTTCCTCTTTTTTGTGTTTTTATAGTGTGACCATCACTGGCATGATTGTTTTCTTTTTGTTGAGTTGACTAGTCAATAGAAAGAGAATTTTGAGAAAAATTCATACCCTCATATTAATTTGAAATAAAAAAAAGGAAAGAGAATTTTGAACTTTGGCTGTGCTTGTGATCTGTAACACAAATGGAATTCTAGAGAAGGAAGAAGTTCAGGGTTCATTTAGTCCTAAACTTTATTCCATAAGCAAGAATTCCCTCTAGAACATTTTTGAAAATGTTCTTTGGGCCTCTTGTGAACACTTTTAGCATGGTGGTTCATCATTTCCTCCCAGGGCAGCCAAATTCATGTTTATGTATTCCAAAGTCCCTCTCTGATATTTTCTCCTTCCCCCACTCCTACCCCCCAAACCCTAGTTCATTGCTGTACCACATGTGCAGAGTTTATTTTCTCTCTCATGTGACAGCTCCTTTGGTGATTTGAAATTAGCTCTATTTAACTCTTTTTCAGTTAAGAAATCAAGAAATTCTTTTAACCATTCTTCTCACTTTCTGGCTTTACATATTTAAAGCTATTTTCTAAATGTTCATAAGGTAGCTCTCATACTTACTAATCTCTTCCATAAATAGTTTGAAAACACTCTATAATTCTTAGTGACATTCTCAATGGCAGTCTCTATGTCCTATTTCAAAACTCATCTAAGGGTCTAGTATTGTTTGTGTCTTTTACACAAAATTAAATTCGAAGTAGATACTTTTTAAACACAGAAATGATGAAAAGCATATTATTAAGATAGAATTGATTACTTTCTAAATCACTGAAGCACTAGTTGTTTTCACAGGTACTAGGATGTGTCCTTGCAGTATATTCTTAGGCTTAGACAGTTGGAAGGGAACTTTGAAATTTATCTGGTCCCCACTCCCATCTGCTATAATGAGATATGACATTGACTGGAAGCCTGTTTTTCATGAAGAACAACTGAATCCCTCTGGGTTAAGATGCCTCTTTCTCTTTTCTCTGACATCATTGGGCATATAAATTTAGAAAAACAAAGATCAAGTTGTATTCAATTTATTATTATGAGTCTGTGTCTATTTACTAGACCACCATCATTTTTAAAGCTTGAATTAATTTATTTATATTGTTATGCTTAATCCTCCCTCCCCCTTTGCAGAAACTCAGGTACATACATGGTTAGAATACCTAAGTTCAAACAGCTATTAAGCAGCAAACCCAGGATTTACCATTTTGGGGTTCCTTTCAATACATGTTTGTTATCTCCTATGCTAGTCTCTCAATAATTGAAGGAATAAGTATATTTCTTCTGATTTAAAATTAAATTAAGCTTGTATTTATATCATTGATATATTGTTATTTTTGTACTGAGTCTAGAAGGCCAAATAGTTCTACAAAGTTTATAATAAAAAGAGTTAGGCTTCTCACCTGTCCTTCTGTATCCTTGATTTATAATTTACAGGAACAATGACTGTCAATATTCTTGTCTGTTACATCTGGAATTTACCCCACCTTACTACAAAGTACTTATTTTGTCATATTTAAATTTTTGGTTTGATTTCTTACTCTGGAAGATAAGAATTTAGCTTTCCTACTTTCTTCTCATCACATACATGTATTCACTCCCCTCTCTTCATCCTCCCAGTGCAGGTGTATTACAACTTTTAATAATTCATAGAAACAAACAAACAAAAAATCCATAGTCAGTGATTACTTTAGTACAGTAATGTAAACACTTCTTTTTACAATTGAGCCACACATTAAACTAAGGTTATATATTCTACCTGGCCCGATGTTTTTGTTTTCCAAAAGTTAATAATTTTTTTACATGGAAAAAACCATCCATTTTGGTTTTCTTTGTATTACCATTTTATCCCCATTTATGATAGAACTGAATTCCTCCAGGAGATTCCTAAGAAGGGATACATGGGAATTGAAGTTTTACAATTAATTATTTGAAAATATTTTTATTTTCCCCTTTTCTACTTTTTGATAACTAGGTAATATATTGTACTTTCATTTGGAAGTAATTTTGGAAGTTAAAATTTTGAAGATTCTGCTGTATTGCTTGCCAACTTCCAAAGTTGTCATGAGAAATAGTATTCTCCTTATGTAAACTGATCCCACCATCCCTGGAAGTATTTAGAAGCTTTTTGTTGTCCCCACTGCTCTGACATTTCATGATAACGTCCTTTAGTGTTGTCCCATGCCATTCATTATATGAGAATTTGATAGAATTCTTACTTTAGTAAAGTTTCTTATATATATATATTTATGTATTTTTATTATTTTTTTTGAGACAGGGTCTCAGTATATTGCCCTTGGTAGAGTGCTGTGATGTCACAGCTCACAGCAACCTCAAACTCTTGGGCTTAAGTGATTCTCTTGCCTCAGCCTCTCAAGTAGCTGGGACTACAGGCACCCACCACAATGTCCTGTCATTTTTTGATTGTAGTTGTCATTGTTGTTTGGCAGGCCCAGGATGGATTCGAACCTGCCAGCTCCGGCGTATGTGACTGGCGCCTAGCTACTGAGCTATAGGCGCCAAGCCTTTTTATATTTGCTTTGATAATTTTCTTTGTTATGTTCTTTTATCTTTGTTTCTGGAATGCTAGATTTCTTAGCTTAATCCTCTTTTTTTTTTTTCCTTTCTCTTCTTTCTCCACCCTCCTCTTTCCTTTTCTCTCTCTCCTCTTTAATTTTTTCTTTTTCTGAGAGACAGGGTATGGTTTTGCCACCCAGGCTGGAGTGCAATAGCATCATCATAGTTTGGTGGAAACTCAAACTCTTGGGCTCAAGTGATCCTTCCACCTCAGCCTTCTGAGAATCTGGGACTACCATGTACTCCTGTACAAAATTTTTAATTTTTTTTTTTTTGCAGTTTTTTGGACAGGGCTGGGTTTGAACCCACCACCTCCCATATATGAGGCCAATGCCCTTTACTCCTTTAAGCCACAGGCGCTGCCCTAAATTTTTTGTAGAGATAGAGTCTCAATATTTTGCCCTGACTAGCATCAAACTGCTGGCCTCAAGCAATCCTTTCACATCAGCCTCCCAAAGTGTTGGGATTACAGGAGTGAGCCACCATCCCAGAATAATCCTCTATTTTCTTATGTTTATTTTTTCTTCTTTCTGTGAGATTTCTTTAACTTTCCCTTTAAACTGCATGACTTATTTTTGTTTAAATTGTTTTATCTTTAATTTCTAAAAGTTCTTTTGTGTTTTCTGAATCTTTATTTTTAACGTACTTATGTTTTAACTTTATGAATAAAATACTTTCTATTGTATTGCTCAGGATATTTTTATAGTTTTAAAAATAATTTTCTTCTCTTCCCTGCAATATCTTTTATTCTTCTTATTTTTTCCCCAATATGTTTTTTAAAACTTGTTCCATTTTTAAACATTTTCCCAAATTGCCAGTAGTCTTGGTTGTCTCTTCTATTTTAAGATGATAGTGCCAAAGCTGATTTGTATGATTATGTGTGTAGGGCTTGCCAATTGGTAGACTTTACTGTAAGATGGGTGACCCCAGTGGTCAGTATTTGTTTGACTTTTCTCTCAGATTTTTTCTTTTCCTTAGAGAAATCCTCCAATCATCTGACAGGGTATACAGTTTTCTTACTGTCTGATGTTTTGTTTTCCTTAATCCACCTCTTTTTAGCATAGTATCCTCAGTATAGCTGAACTTGCGTATCTTTAGCACAAAATCTCTCTCCAGAGAGAAAGCCTAAGTCTTCAATGAGGGTAGAAAAAGTGGTAGTCATGGAAACATGAAAGGTGGAGCATTTGGGGGCCTAACTGCTTCCAACTGCAGACTTCCGACCGATTTGGTTCGAGCCCATTGTGTGCCGCTATCTTAGGTCCCTGCTGGCTTTCATTTGATCCCTTCTGGAGTTCTGCAGTTTGAATCTTCTGGTGAGGTCAGGAGTGTGTTGGGGGAGGGGACAAGGAGTGTGGCTTGTTTGAAGAAAGTTCCACACCCAGAGAATAGATTGCAAAGTACATCATCAAACGTTCTCTTTACACATTTTTATTGGCCTCATAGTATTTCATTAACTCTACATTACATCATTTAAGCAGACAATGGTTATTAAGCATTTACTTTGGTTCTCATTTTTTTTTCAATTTAAATAGTACTATAATAGACATCTTAGAATTTGTTGATGTTTTGGTGAACATAAATTCTTAGCAGTGGAAATATCTAGGTCAAGACCTGTGTGACATTTTAGGCCTATAGTAATGGAAGAGAGTTTTTCTTCCTGTTAGATGCCCTTGTCTTCTCAGCTTGGTCTGAATTTTTAAGAGGAAGGAGAAAGTGAAGAAAATTAGGTATAATTCAATTTACAAATACTTTAAAGGGGTCTTGTGGCAATTGAGTTCTTGTTGCCTCAAATTTCTTCTGGAGAAGCTTTAAACCCAGGCCAAAGCCAATTCTACCAAGGAGTTTTGATAGAACTAATAGTGTCTATTTTTTTAATAGAAAATTTATTTGGAATTGTAGCTTCTCTTAAACTTATGTCTTTTGGGTAATCCAGTTGAACCAGCGCAGAACTACTTTTTCTTTAAAAGATATTTACTGATTTCAGTGGAAAGTAGATGATGATAATTATTTATTGCCATGGTTGGTGTTCTCAACCAAACCAACTTTTATGGAGTAATATTTTCTTTGAACAAGCTTAATAGAAAAGTTATACAAAAAAGTCCTGATTTAAAAACATTGTGCAGATGTCAAAGCCTGGGCAATTCTGCATCTGGCCAGGTGGTCTTGGCCTCTGGTTTTTGGAGGTTTATTCTACTGATTAAGTCTTTGATGTATAACTTACCCAGAGTTTCCAAATTCAGAAATCATTTATTTTTATGGAGTATTTTTTTTTTGAGTCACAAATGGCATATTCCCTACAGCACCATAATATCGCATGTAAGAGAAGTTCTTTTGCAGATGGACTTCACTACTACAGACTTTGCCTATATTTTTCCCCTTTTCTCATCCTCAGTCGGTTTGGACATTCTGTCTCTCAGGGAAAACTCTTGATAGCTGTCAAAGTGGACAGCTCCTTCTCTGATCCACTCAGTCACCCTGGGTCGAGGGCTATGGTATCATAACTCCCAGCAACCTCAAACTCCTGGACTCAAGTGATCCTTTTTGCCTCAGCCTCCTGAGTACATAGGATGACAGGCATACACCAGCAGGCTCGGCTAATTTTTCCTATTTTTTGTTTTTAGTAGAGATGGGGTCTTGTTATTGCTGAGGCTGGTCTCAAACTCCTCAGCTCAAGCAATTGACCTGCCTCAGCCTCTCAGAGAGTTAGGATTATAGGGAGTTATTTTAAAAAATGCATAAGGTTAACCGGTTTATGCTTATGTTTGTGGTGAGAAAGAAACAAATGGGTGGTGGTTGAGTTGGTAGAGATGGAAGTGTGTCACAGGCCTGGAAATATCATAACTGACTTCCTTGGGGAGACTGAGTTCTTGGAGACCCCTGGAAATTCACACCAAAAGTTATAACAGGTAGTTAAAAATATAATTAAGAAAACACCAAATGTGGATTTGAAGTATCTTCTACCATGTCAGGAGGTAATGCTGCAGGTTAAGCACAGCAGTGGTAAAGGCATTACTTGTTCAGAGTGAACTTGTATACAAGTGCAAGTTGAGAAGGTGCTGGTGTGCGCAACTCAGAAATAGCATATTCCCTACAGCCCCATAATATTGCATGTAAGAGAAGTTCTTTTGCAGATGGCCTTCACTATTACAGACTTTGCCTGTATTTTTCCCCTTTGCTCATCCTCAGTTGGTTTGGATGTTCTGGCTCCAAGGGAAAACTCTTGATAGCTGTCAAAGTGGACAGCTCCTTCTCTGATTCCCAAATCCAAACAGAGACAAAAACAAACCTTCAATATCCTGATAAATTAATGCTTCTTGGAGATGGTTTCCTTCAATAATTGATTATTTACTGCAATTTGACCATATGTGTTGGGGACAGCATGTCTGTTGCCATAACAAACTAATTGAGCAATTCAATTGACATGGCTTCTGGTTCCTGCAGTGTGGTGAACTTCGGGCAGGACTGCCAGCACAACTGTCCTCTTAGAACAATGCCTCTGGGGATTTGAGACTTTCCAATTCCCTTCACCTGTGACCCACTTTATGGATTTTAGACGTGTGTGAATCTGATCCCAAAAGGGACAGCTCACTTCAGTACCCTGTCCCGTAGGCAAAGGGAGCAGAACATCCATTACCCCCTCCTTCTCATTCTTAGGTTAATGACTGCATTAAATATTAAACGGGTTTCTGTCTCCAGAGTGCCCGTGTAAGTGATTTCACATTAGCTCATCCACTTTTGGCACTGTCCTTTCTTTGATTTCTGATAGAGCTTGTTGCTTCTGTGTAACATAACTCAGAGGAAATCATGATTGATTTGACAACCATTAATGTGATGCTTAATATTAACCTTCATCTTTAGAGATGGAAGAAGATGGTGAAGGAGGAGGAGAGGGAAAAGAAAAAGGAGTCAGAGAAGAAAATGTGTCTTAGGCTTTTTTAAAGTGACAGGGACCCAAATGATCTCATTAACATACCAAAAAAATCTAACCCCCTCCTCCCAGACATTTTCTTCTCTGAGCCATCTCAGGATCGAAGATTGCTCAGAGACTGGTTCTAACTCCTCCCTACCACAGCTTCACAGAGTTTCATGGAGAGGGAAAGATTATTTGGGAGCAAAAACATCTTGGGAAAAAAATCTGTGGGATTTGCTGCAACTTTGCAAAAGAAAGGTTAAGGTTTCAACTAGCTTGTTGATGTGTATGGAGAACAGGTAATACAGTAGAGGCTGCAAGGCGAGCGGAATGAAGACGTTCTCTCTCCCCACTGAGATCATTGTCAGAGAAGACTGACAGGCAGGACCCACAGAAAGCAGGGATGGAGGTAGTGGAAGCAGCAGAGGTGGGTGCCTGTGGGACTGTAGCTGAGCGAGTCTGAGACATCTGTCAGCAGCTGCTTTTAGAGGCTTTAACCAGTGAAGAAAGGCTCCTCGGAGGCTTTTATTCTAAGACAGGGTTTATCATTAAGAAAAAAAATTCAGCCTCTTTTTTGCATGCAGGAGAGCACAATTGCCTGTGACTTTTTCCAGCCGTTCTTTTAGGAATGGGACTAGATGTAAACATTTTTTCATTTCCCCTCAGTGGACAAAGAAGAGGAAATCTCCTGGTAATTGCAGAAGTCTGTTTTTGTTTTTGAAGCACAGTCTCTGCAACTTTTGCAATGGCAAAGGTCCACTCTCATTTCAAGTTGTCAGAAAGAGAACAACAGTGACTTGGGTCTGTGTATGACATTTGTCCTTCCTTCCACCTCAGAGACAATCTTGTGAATATTTTTGACAGGACTGGGAAGATGGAACTTGGGTCCAGCAATTCTCCATGCTATACTCTCTGTTAGGCCTCGCCTGTTTAATGAACCAGGTGTGGATTGAAGTTTTCTGTACATTTGTATACATTTTGCTCCCTAAAGAGTCAATAGATAAGTATAGTACTTAAAGGATTGAATATATATAATCAAATACACTTTTAACCCAGAAAAGGAGGTTTTAACTTGCTTAACTTTCTCATTTTACCCATTAAGAAAGTGATGCCTTTACTGGTGAAGTGGTCATCAAAGGCCTCCCAGGTAGTGGACAGTTGAGGGGGACCCAGCTGTAGCTGACCAGTCTATGCTACATCCACCCTGGAGATGAACGCAGATGATTTAACACAACAGGAAGAAGAAAACGTGGTTAACAGCTAACCAGCCAGCTTCCAGCGTGTGAAGGAAAATCCTGCAGATATTCTAGAAGAGATATAGAACCACATTAATTTCTTTTAAAGTATATTAGGAAAAAAATCTAATATTTGCTACTCCCATTGGGAAAATTAAGTGATAGGATTTAAAAAAATTATTTAGGCATTTTGCAGAGGCATCGTCTGTTGGCTCCACTAGTTACGCAGGCAGTGCGTGTGTCTTAGCTCACCAAGCACACAGGGCTCATTCTCAGGGAGGTTGCTTTAAAAAAAAAATTATTACTATTTTTTTCTTTTTTCTTTTCTTTTCTTTTTTATTGAATCACAATTGTGTACAATAATTCAATCATGGGGTACAGTGTGCAGGTTTCACATACTACCTGAGATATTTTCATCAACCTGATTGACATAACATTCATGAGATTTTCTCATTTACTGTGTGAAAACATTTTTGATCCATATTTAGAAGTTTTCTCCTGACCCTTCAAATATGGACCACACGTGTGATCTCACCCTTTATCCTCTCTCTCCCCTCTTAGCAAAGTATCTCTAGAATGGAAGAAAAAGTATCCAATGTCTACACCCCTAATATAAAGCAAATTTATATCTTTCAAGTGAAGGCTACAACCCAATTATTACACAAGAAGATGGGGAAAGGGAAGAGGGAGGGAAGGGGGGGCGGGGAGAGGTGGGAGAGACCCTAAACTCGCTAGCTGAAAACTGACTGCTGCTGTCTTTTGATAACCTTTATTTCTTTGTCTTCCCAAGAGCTAAATGATACACATATCAACAAAGCAATAAAATCCATAGTGAAACTGATGTTCATGCAAATCAGTTAGAATTGCACACAGCAACGGATAACTCGGGGTGTGATCTCAATAAGGGGATCGCCAGCAGCAGCTCCAGGTTCTCAGCAATCTCTCTGTGACCTTAGGAGCTCCAAAGCTACAGAAAGCACCCAGCAGTGAGAAAATGTTTGATTTTATACATGTGTCATTAGATGTTTCTCAGTGGAGAGTCTACTCACTTTGGGCATAATTCTCCCTCTTTTTTTTTTTTTTCCTTTGAGAGGGATGTCTTGTGCAGTGTAGGGTATGGAACAGCATCCCTGGCCTCTATCCATTAGATACCAGTAGCACTTCCACCCTTGTAACAACCAAAAATGTCCCCAGATATTGCACCTGGAGGGAGGAGTGGGGCAAATGTCCCCCACTTGAGAACAACAGTATGAGGTGATAAAGGCACTTCAGAATCAAACCACATGATCCATTTGTTCCAGACCACAGAATTTTGCCCTTGTTTCATTAGAATAGGGGACAACACCTAAAACGCACGAAGTTGTGCTGGGTACATGTGTGAAAAGGAAAACAAGATAACTGGGCACTTTCTAAATAAATCAGATGAAAGAAGATCACTGGTTCAGTCAGGGTCTAACTAGAAAGGAAGAAGCTGCCAGAGGAATAAATGCAGGGAATTGCTCCACGGGAGAAGGTTGAGCTAAGAGCTTATAAGGAACTGCAGGGATGCCCAGAAATTAGCAATAGCAGCTACTACCCTAGGCTGGATAGACAGAGGGGTAGTCACTGTTACCTGTATGCAAGCATCAGCACCACTCCAAAGGAGGCCGGGACCAGGATGGACAGCTCTGGAACTACCAGGGAGGCACAAAGCTGCCCAAGGCAGAGGGAGGAGTGGAAATCCTCACACCCCAATCTCTTGTTGGCATCTGTCCACCCCAGACTCCAGTCTTCCACTTCCCTTCCCCATGTTATATATTTGGAAAGGGATCTTCATGCAGGCAGGCCCAGGGCTGGAACAATTGTGTTCTAACGTGTTCAAAGAAAGCAAATGGCATATCCTATGGGCATCAAGTTTTCTATTCAGCATGTGATACGTTTTCCGCTTCTTAAGCAACTTTTTCTTTATTTTTTAAATTTCAGAATATTATAGGGGTTACATAATTTGCTTTTGTATATTTTAACTCAAAATTATAAGTGTACCCTTCACTCAGAATGTATGCATTTTCCCCATTACATATAATTAGCACAATCCTTCTCCCCACCACCTACTTGATTCCTGTTAAGTTTTACTTCCATAGATACACATAACTGATGATTGACTAGTTCCAATTTAGTGTTGAATACATGTGGTGTTTGAGTTTTCATTCTTGTGATACTTCACTGAGAAGAGTGGTCTTGTCTCCAGTTCCATCCAGGTTATTACAAGAGATACTAGATTATCATTTCTTTTTTTTACAGTGGAGTAATACAGTATGGTGTACATATACCGCATTTTATTAACCCACTCATGTATTGATGAGCACTTGGGTTGTTTCCGCATCTTGAAATTGTGAATTGCGCTGCTATAAACATTTGCATGCAAGTGTCTTTTTTATAAAATGTCTTTTCCCCTTTTAGGCTAAATACCTAGTAGTGGGATCACTGGATGAAATGGGAAGTCTACTTTTAGTTTTGAGATATTGCCATACTACTTTCCATAGAGTTTGTACTAGTTTTCGGTCACACCAACAGTGTTTAAGTGTTCCTTTATCTCCACATACTTGTTGGTTGGGGACTTTTTAATAAAAGCCATTCTCACTGAATTGAGGTGATATCTCATTGTGGTTTTGGTTTGCATTTCCCTGATGATTAGAGACGTTGAGCACTTTTTCATGTGTTTGTTGGCCATTGGACTATCTTCTTTTGGAAAGTTTCTGTTTGGGTCTTTTGCCCAATATATAATGGGATTGTTTGAGGTTTTTCCTTGCTTGAATTCTTTGTAGATTCTGGTTTCCAGCCTTTACTAGATGTATAGCTTGCAAATATGTTCTCCTGCTCTGTAGGTTCTCATTGATCAGTTCTTGGCTGTGATCAGTTCTTAATTTGATCAGATCCCATTTGTTTATTTTTGTTGTTGCTGTAATGGCTTTTGGGGGTCTTTGTATATTCTTTCCCTAGGCTATTATCTTTCCAACATTTTTTCCTAGAGTTCTTATAGTTTCATGCTTTAGGTTTAAGCCTTTTATCCAATGTGAGTTAATTTTTGTGAGTGGTAAGAGGTGTGGATCCTGTTTCAGTCTTTTACATGTGACTATTCAGTTTTCCCAGTGTCATTTATTGGGCAGGGGTATTTTCCCCCCAGTGCATGTTTCTATCTGCTTTATCAAAGATCAGCTGAGAATAGGGAGGATGGTTTCATCTGTTTAGCCTATGAGGATGGGTTCTCTTTTCTGATTCATAGTTCTAGGTCTTTATTTTTGTGCCAGTACCAAGCTGTTTTGTTACTATAGCATTGTAGCATAGCTTAAAGTCTGGTAAAGTGATGGCTCTCACTTTGTTCTTATTATGTAAGGTTGTATTGGCTATTTGGGTTCTTTTCTGATTCCATACAAAGTGTAGAACTATTTTTTCTAGATCTGTGAAAAATGGCATTGCTATTTTAATGGGGATCGCATTGAAGATGTAAATGACTTTGGGTAGTATAGCCATTTTCACAATGTTGATTCCATCCATGAGCATGATACATTTTTCCATCTGTTTATACCTTCTGTGATTTCTTTTCTCTATTCCCTAGTGGTCCAGTGGCTAGGACTTGGCGCTTCAGTGACATTCTTCTGCACTTCCGCAACTACTGAGGCACAAACACCATGCCAGATGAGCAAGCATGGCTGCCTTAGGGCAATATCTGAGGACTTTTATACTGAAACGCATTTATGAAAAAAATTTCACAGTGCTATCTAACCTCTTTGGAGTACTTACAGTGTGCTAGATTCTATATTAACTGGATGCATTATTCAACTGTAACCTTCTAAAAGATTTTTATAATGCAAGCACTATTATTATCTTTGTTCTAGAGACAAGTAAACTAAAATAGAAAGAAGTTAAGCAGATATCCCAAGTTCATATAACTAGTAAGTGGAGGAGCATGATCTGAATTCAGGACAATGGGACTGAGTGACTCAAACGTGCAGCTGATAATGACGATTTCGAGATCCATGTGCAGCCCCGTGTTACACAGCCGTGTTGTGGGAAGATGATGGTGGTGATGATGATGATAAGGGCAATGCTGATAACGACGATTTCAAGATCTACCATTAGGAAACTATAGTGTGCCCAGCTATGTTTTAAATGCTTTTCTGTTTGCTATTGTTAAATGAATTTAAAACACGTTACATAATAGCCCATTTTATGGAGGAGGCACAGAGAAGTGAAGTAGTCCAAGGTCACAGAGCTACTAAGTGTGAAAGCTGAGTTTTGAACCTAGGCTGTAGTTCTGGCTTTACTCCTGTGCTTTCTGTGTATCATTTCATTTCAGCCAGCTCAGTACAATGCCTGGCACTTTTCTAGGCCTTGGAATTGTACAGATGACAATGACATGAAGGAGGAGTTCATCATCTCATGGAATGCTTAAAATGTGTAGAAAGCTGATGATGATTTCATGTGACAGGTGCTGTGAGAGATATGCAAATTGAGACCAAGAGGAAGATTGGAAATTTTCTCCGTGAGGGATGGACATGGCAGCTCTGTAAGCAAGAGCTTTGTAAGAGAGTTAACCCTTGAGATGTATTTGCATTGTAGAAGTTGTACAAGTTGTATAAAGCAGTGGTTCTCAACCTGTGGGTCTCAACCCATAGGAACTGTAGTAAAGGCTTGAGGCATTAGGAAGGTTGAGAACCACTGGTATAAAACAAATGACAAGAAAATAGAAATGGAAAGAATGCTCATGGGCTAGAAGGTGGAGGTTTAGCAGTGTTGAGCAAAGAGGGTTTAGCAGTGTTGAGCAAAAAGTAGACAAGACTTAGATTAAGAAAAGTCTTATATGACCCAGTAAGGACATGGAAGGCTTTCCTTTTGCAGTACCTTTAAAACTCCTTAGGGCATGTGCTGGATTTAGTCTATGATTCCACCTTCTACTAGTTATAAAATTACATTTTCTGTTGTCTTTATGTGCAGTACTCAATGTTGGCAAGAATAAATGGAATCCTTCTCTGACCTTACTTCATTGTAGCTGTTTTGTGAGTGATGCACATGAAAACTCAGAGGTTGGTCCAGCTGGCACTTAGGAGACTCTAGTGACTTGAATTTGGAGCAGGCCTGACCTAAGGCAGTAAACGCCCTTATAAAGAGATTGCCGTGAGTGAGCTGCTGAAATGTCACTCCAGCCTCATGACTCGCTTCATTGCTGTCCAGCTATTCCCCAAATGGCTTTCTTTGGTGGTTGGTTTCAGACTGAATATTCAAGCCCAACAGACAGAGTGGAAACTTGCAATTTGTGATTGAAATGCATCCTTAGAGCTTTAGCCTGAAGATGCCACCGCTTTTATTCTTAGAATCTGCATAGCGTAGAAGGGTAAGTAAATTTCCCATTATGGATGCTGTGCTCAACTCTAGGAGGAGCAACATATCCTCTGCCTTGTCCACTGGACTTTGGTGTGAATTCTCCAGCTTTCAAAGCCCTGTGGGGACTTGGATGGATGAGGAAGCGACCTCTAGTTGAATGAAATTTCAACTTGATGTCATTGGCTCACTTTTGACAAGTAGAGCAATCTAATGAGCATCATTACTTCTTTCCCAAGCTGTAATCCTCTTGTTCCTTGGTGACTGATAATAATATGGTGAATTATGGGGAAATATTAATATTGAAATAGTATAGTAAAGAGTATCCACAGAAATCAGTCAGAAGAATGTGGACTTGAGTGTATTATTTATCCTGCTTTTCTGTTGTATCACCACAGGGAAAATCATTTCATCTATAAATTTTATCTTTCTAATTTGCAAAATAATTCCTGTCTTCTATAATTGGTGTGAGGAGTCAATGAATTTATGCGCATGACAGCCATTTGTGAGCCATGAAATGCATCATCCTACTAATGAATAGACAAGATCAATAGTCTGTTAGCAGTATTTTCATCGCATTTTGGGTTTAGAGTATACATATTTGGGTGGTAGCAAATGTATCTGTTAGCAGCAGGTCCTTTTTCATAAGAAAAATTTTTCTAACAGTCTACACTTTGTTCCTCTGTTGTAACCACAGACCAGACTTGGCTGAATCATAGAGCAAATAGTAACGATTATTGAACTACATTAATCTCACCCTGGCAGACAAATGATGTGGGATTACCTTGTGAGCCTCTGTGTGGAAGGAGGGAGATAATAGTACGTGCTACAGAGGGTAGTTTGAAAAACTAAGTGAATTAATTTTGGCAAAGCACTTAGCTTAATATGTGAAACAGAGCATTCAACGAATGTTAGCACCTGTTTTTATTGTCATTATTATAATAGCCACAGTCTGTGGGCTGTGGCAAGAAATGTTTAATTTCATTATCGGCCTAGTGGGGAACCATGGAGGATTTTAGGTCACTTGGAGTCATAAGTTTTTGTCTTGAAAATCACCTGTATTTTGCACAAGACACAATTAATATCTGAACACTGTGTCTCAAATAGCCCAGATGACCCATGTTCTGTCAAAAATAAGTGATTTGTAAATCTAGTATAAAAACCAGCTTTTATGAAGATGATTCTTATGTAATGAATGGAAGCTGAAAATTTGAAAGGAACCTATGAGGATTTTTTTAGAAGCTGTTTATAAACGTTTTGGTGAATAATTTTCTGCTACCTCATTTAAGCATATTGAGCTTTTTATTTCAAAATCAATCCATATTTAATATAGGGCTATTAGAAAGAGAAACTAGCAAAAGAAGTTTATCTCACCCCTCCTCCTCCAGAAATAATCATTGTTAGTATTACAGTATGTAAAAGTTTTGGGTTCAAATTTTCAAAATTGCACTTATTTGAATTGGGTCAATGTCCTTAGCATTGGGCTCTGAGAAGATAAAAGACCTGTCCTGAGAACTTTAATTCAAATTCAACAGAAATACAATATAAAATCCTATTCAGTTGAGAATTCCTTTGTATACCCATTTCAGCATGTAATTCAGATGAGTGTTCAGGAAACAATTTTTGGATTGCAGGATGTAACTCACATGAGTGTGCAGGAAACATTTGTGGATTGCTTTCCCAAACTGGAATAACCAACTTTTCTGTTTTACCTTCTTTGCACCAGAAGCAATAAATCTCAAATTGTCACCTCTTTACGTAGTGCTTTCTAGCTAAATTATCCTGAAAACTCCCAAAGGGACAGCCATTTAAAGAATGACTTGAAGGGGAAAGAGTATATCTGAGTTAAATATGTTTCATAAAATGCTTCATGGAAAATATCTTTTGTGAATTCTAGAATGTCACTTGGAATATATTTTGTCTTCTTTGTTGGTCTTACCCCTGCACTCCTACAAATTGCTAGGAATTACTATTGACGTGCTTTGCCTCATAAATTACTATTTATTCTTTGCTTTTTACAACAGACTTTGGAAGCAAATGGGCTAGTGTATTGTAATGCAGTGGTTGGGGAAATACATTCTATGCTGTATGAATACACTTTACTGTCAAGGGCAGTGACAGACTGTTCTGTGCTTACCTTAATTTGTGGATACATGGACCTGCCAGAAAGTTACAAAGCTATGCTGTCTGGTATATTAATGGTGCCATTCTCGTCTCCTACACTGTAAAGACCAGGCAAGAGTAAATCAAACTTACTTTAACCAAGCCACCTTGATCTGAGCAATTACTGCAGTAGAAGGATGAGAAAGAGATGGTTACCATATTTACAGCTAGGATCTATCTACTGCGCAAAGCAGAGGAGAGAAGTGGAATACAACTAATTCCTTTAGAGCAAATTTCCATTTATTTTTTGAGATTATATTTTCAATTCAATTTAAACCCTGGAAGCTATAAGGTAGAATTCCTTTCCTCCCATTTATCCTTTGCATATGGTCATAGGATCACAGAGGGGGTGAACATTAATAGCCTGTCATTCCAGTTTAACTTTCATCAAAAGATGATAGGGGATGACACATCAAGACTCTGCTCACTTAACTGGGCAGCAGCGGTGCACTGGTTGGCTCAGCTTGTCATGTCAAAGAAAAATTGCACTGGACAAGTGAAACAGGCAGGGAAGACTTTATTCAAGACTCTGACAATAGGGGTCAAGGCTGTTGCAAGAGGAAAGAGAGGTTGAACTCAACTTCACTGAAACAGAAGTTTTAAGCTCTGGGGTTGGGCTAGTGAAAAAGTAGAGGACATTGTCAGAGAGGTTGGTCCGTGTGATTAGGCTGTCTGGTTGCCAATTGGTGCTCATGGAAATTAGGCTCCCACCCTCTTACAGAGACTGAGAGGGAGGGGCACTATCTTTTGTGGTGTTTACGTTTCAAAGAGATGGCTCCCAAGTCCTTGAGAAAGACATTCTTGGGTTGTAAAACTGGCAAAAAATTAGAAGATTTTTATCTCAAAGAAGCAGTAAAAAAAGTTTACAATTGCAAGTTTTCTAAAGTAAATACTCTAAAAGGGAGGTCAGGAGCATATAGTTAGAAAGAAACCTGTCTAAAATTTAGTCAGGCTGAGGGGAAATATTATGACCCCACCAGGGATAGATATTCAACAGTGATTCCCAGCAGCCAAGAAACTTTCTTCCTATCCTTTCAGTTCTTGTTGATTTGATCAATAGGTTTGAGATGGTGTGGATGTGGGTTGTCCACAGGAGGTAACTCATGTGTCTTCCATGTGCATACGTTTACACATATGTGTATATACACACATAATACACACATACACAAACATGTAGATCACATAATGTGCATGTCTCTAGTCTCTTCCATGAGGGGTATGCCTGGAGTTAGGAATCTCTCTTAGGCAGTGGGCTTTCTGGACTGTTAGGATAGCAACTCCTATGTAAATTAAATGCTAATTCGTATCTGAAACATTACTTTAGCATTGAATGACCTCAATTTCTTCTGTTTGTTATAATTGTTGCAGAGTCTATTTCATGTAAATAAAGATCTTATGCACAGTAAGTATTTTTAAACACTAAGTTTTATTGAACACAATACTTTCTTGAACAGAAGCTGTATGATGGGTGGACATCTAAAATTTTATATATCAAAAATAATGACACAAGGCTTGGAAAGAACTTTTGAGAAGAGTGTGTGATGAAGCCTGTGAGCACACAGACAGAGAGATGATTACTTCTGAGATGAGGTCTGGATATTGACAGTGTGAAAGAGAGAAAAGGGCAGTTGAGGTGGGACTTGCTTATGGGCAAGAGGAAAATGTGTGAACTTGAGTGAAAGGATGTTAAAGCATAGTAAACAGTAGAACTAGAGAGATCCACATTTATGTTACCTATATGTTCATGTATGTGTGTATTATATGTGTGTATATACACATATATGTAAGCAGTAGTAACAGTAGTAAAGTAGTAAATGAGGAGTTAAACTGAGTTTCACAGGGATGACCTTTAAGGCATGTGATGGACTGAATATCTGTGTCCCCCCATTTATATGGGCAAACCTAACCCCCAGTGTGATGGCAGTAAGAGGTGGAGCTTTGGAAGGGGTTAGATCATAAGGGCAGAACCCTCATCGATGGCATTAATGTCCTGGTAAAAGTGGCTCTAGAGACTTTTCTTCTCTCTCCCACCATGTGAAGACACAGCTGGAAAATAGCATCTATGAACTAGGAAGTAGGACCTCACCAGATATTGTATCTCCCGGCACCTTGATTTGGGACTTCTCAGCCTCCAGAATTGTGAAAAAATAAATTTCATCTGTTTATAAGTCACTCACTTGAAAATATTGTGTTATAGCAGCTCAAAAAGAGTAAGATGGTACCAGATTGTAAATAGTCTTGTAGGCTATGCTAAGGAATTCTAATTGTACTTTTGTTGGGGAATAAGAAAGAATGAAATGTTTTGGAAAATTGAAATAACAGCCAATCCATTTAAGAAAGTGAAGACAGGACTTGTGAATTACTGGCATGCAAGGGGAGAGCTGAGGTGTGGTGTGGACAGAGCTGAGGGGTGGTTAAGACAGGGGGCTATGAACACATTCACTGTAAGAGGGATGGTCTCACTCAGGGCAGAAGACTGCACAGATCTCAGAACATTTATTGACTAGTTTTAGTCAATAAATACTGCTGACTGCTTGAAAAATTGAATTGGGTATAGGAATTATAGGAGAAATAGCTTACATGAGTTAGCTAGAATTATTAGGAGGATGGTCTTACTACAATCATTGCATGAATTTAAGCAAGCGTTTGTAGTATATCATGCTATGGCACCTTGGAGGAGGCAGCAACTCCCTCCATTTGAAGTGATTGAGGAGAACTCAATAAAAAGAAGGGCCCATGTGGCCAAGGCAAGTGAAGGAGTGGGTGGGTACAGAGGTGGGGTGGGAAGACAGGTGACAGAAACATAGGGTATGATGTCAGGAGTGGTCAGAGACTGAAGGAACCTAGAGCTGTATTTTCATGCAAAGGAGTATTATTTTAATCCTTTCACAACTTGTTATTATTATCATTATTATTATTTATTATTTGCCTCGTTGAATTAATTCACTAAATATCCTGTGTATAATAGCATCGTGAATGAGAGAGCTGTGTAAGCATATAATAATCAACCCTTCCACCTACTCTGCTATAACTCTAGTTGACAATACAGTAATTGCCTTTTTTCCTTTTAAGGCATCACTGTACATAGTTTTCATTGCTGAATTATATGGTTATCTCTCAATCATTTATAAACCTTATGAAGCTGTCTCATTTGACGTATGAATAATAATACTTTTTACTACTTTAGTCTCCTTAAACCATTTTCTTCTATCCTCTTTCTAGAAATAAATATAATTCTGAAGATACCTTTGCCAAGTTACTATAATGATGCTGTTGTCGTATTTCCAGTATTATTTATGCAAGAAATTACAAGAAATGCTTGATCTCCAAGCATCTTGGCATTGACCAAACATCTTACATAATGCACTCAGAGGGAAACAGATAGGAAGTTTTACCCCAAAGGAGTTCTTTAATATTGATATTTTTGGGTTTTTGAATGAACAGATATTTTTGTTGCTTTAGGTAAAACCCCTTGAAGGGCAGCAGAGTAGAGGATTCACCACGAAGCTGTTAAAATTATTTTATGTTAGCTTGCCTCTTAAAGAAAACAAATCAAACTGATTTATATTCCATCAATTCAGAACCATAAACTATCTTTTTTTAGAGGGTTCTCTTCCCATTGACATGTCTTTTCAAGGAAAATAGAAAAATTGTCTAAGTTTTAGATTGCATCTGACTGGTTATTTTGGACTGAGGTGCATATAAAGTAAAGAGACAGAGCACATGAACTAGGGAGTCCTATGGCTGGGGAGGCGTATTGCGTATGGATGTACTGTGGCTCCCCGACCGAGTCTTGTCAGTCCATGGACCCTGCGGGGGCAGGTCTCCTGTCCCTGTGCGCACACTCTCCTGATGAAGCATGTGAAGTTTTCCCATGCTGGTTTACATCTAAAAATTAATCTTCGCATGAATTCTTTCAACTTGAAGGCATCTTCTCTAACCAATATTATTCAAGAATCTGTTTCTAAATCTAGTTTTCAACTTAGGTTTGAAAACACCGAGACTTTCCTGCCACTCCAATTGCTTGACAATGCTACACAGTATCTGGTTTGTCACTGTGACTGCTTCCCACCCCTCCTCCTGTCACACCCTTTCCTGTGAGGGCCCAAGCCTGCAAGACAGGTTTGACAATCTTCACCCATCGCTCCTTACAGCCATTGGTTTTTATAATTCTTTGTCAGGGACTGACTCCTTATCCAATCTGTCCTTTCAGCTGATGGCCACGTAGGGAAAGTCCATAAATTCTAAGAGAAGAATTGGTTCAGATAAATTAGTTTTGTTTAGCACTGGTAGTATTTAGAAAATCAGTGTTTGTGAAACTATTTAATCTGGAGTTCCCAAAGAAAAGCGACTGTATTTAACTGGCTGCCAAGAGCTTTCTATGATGTGTCTTCTAATCACTGATCTGTTTTCCTGGATTGAGCGATTTAACATCACTAGTTTATTATAGTCCTGATTCTAGAGAAGAAATTTTGTTACACACAATGCTTCTAGTCACTTTTATCGCTTACAAAAATTCAGTGAAACAAACGTGAATATGGTTTTCTGATTGTAGATAATATGAGAGGGATAAATTCAACACTATGTACCACACATGAAAAAGATGTCTTTCTCCTGATCTGAATCTTGCTGCATAGTAAGTTACACACACTTGTACACAGATAGAGAGATATCTTGGTATCTATTTTTATGACACACACATGAACACTTTTAAAGTAGATTGGTTTAAGTTTTTTTTTTCTTTAATTCTTGCATGAGATATGTTCTGTGACTTTTCTGAATGAACATCCAGACTTTATCGGCCTCCATGGAAGGAAGAGATTTCACATTCACTCATCTTTTATTTGCCTGTATCTTCTTAGTGACCTCTTTTCTTCTGTTGCCTATGGACCAGCCATTGAAAATAGTTTATACTTGTTTACATAGAAATAGTTTCAGGGCACGTAAACAAGTGCTTATTCTCTGAGAATATGTGCAAATGATCTATCAAAATGGTATTAGTATCTAGGGGAGTGTTATGAATGTTTAAGACTTTTAAAAACACTATTTCCAACATCCCGTGTTCATTCTCTTTTACTTTGTTCCATCAGTTTCCTTATAACAATTAGCAATAAATTCTAGAAAGACAGAGAAGTTATGTTATTGGGCTACAATCAGGAAAGTCAGGCTTGGAACACAGTGTCACAGTGAGACAAGGAAGAGCTCTGACGAGGGGTTTGGTAGGAGTAGTTTTAAAAGGTAAAGGGCTACTGGTTGGGTTCCTGAGCCTGCTGAGTGGATAGAGAGGTAAGAAGTATGAATGAGTAGTAGAGGCTCTGAGTTGTCCTCAGCCTGGATGTTTCATAACAAAAAATTAAGACACCATTTTTTTTTTCTGTGCATCAAGGAGACCTATAGGCAGCAAACAGAGTATTATCACCTATAAAGGGAACAGAACAAATCAAGAGTCTCCATGCTAATGGGAACTAAATACCCAGACAGGTAGAAATGTCCATTTGTGGGTGGCAGGTTTCAGTTGACTCTAGAGCAAAATTTGGACAGAAAAGGCTGAGGAAGGCAGCACCGTTACAAACAAGTCTATTGTCTTAGGATACAAGGAAGGTCATTATTAACAGGTTGAGGATAAAATAGGAGTGAAGTCTCTCAACTTGGCTTATGATGGTTCACTTCTCATAGACAGGGAGATGGTGCAGTTAATCTGTGAGGGTTACCAGAGAGAACTAAAGTAGCTCTAGGTGGAACTGAAAGTGAACTTTAGATGTTATTACATTCTCACACAAAGTGATACTTCTTCATTGCAAAATCTTTAAGTTTGCCTAGGAGCTAATAATCCATGTAAACTTGCAATTATGGAAGCATGATTTATCTTGATGACCATATGTGTCATTTCTGCAGACTTAATACATGTTGCTTCTCATCACGTATATAAACCTGGAATTCCTGATGGACATTTCTCCACTATAAAGAGTCCTGTCTGAGCTGATACCCCTGTCTCTATCAAATTGATTAACATAGCCACCACTTCACTTACTTATTTTTTATGAAGGCATTTAAAATTTACTCTTAGTTATTTGGAAATACACCTTTGCATTGTGTACATTAAGTGAGATTCCCATAACCACCCTCTCTTCTTTTCCTCCCCTCTCCTTCTGTACCCTTCCCCCTTCCTAGGCTACTGATTCTTCAATCCCATTCCTAGGTGTCTACCCAGAAGAACAAAAATCATTTTGCAATTTGCAATAGAATGTTTATTGCAGCTCAATTCATAATTGCCAACTCATGGAAGCCAGCCCAAATGCCCATCAACCCATGAATGAATTAACAAATTGTAGTATATGTATACAATGAAGTACTACTCAGCCATAAGAAAAGATGAAGACTTTACATCTTTTCTGATTACCTGGATGCAGTTGAAACATATTCTTCTTAGTA
>CAUYON010008784.1:0-20708 GCA_963573935.1 Arctocebus calabarensis
TTGAGCCACAGGCTCCAAGCCTCGAGGGTCATTCTAAGTCCATCGTCTGAGAAGCCCTGCACTCCTTCCCGCATTCTCAGCTCAGCAATCTCTTTCTCTCACTTTCCCCATCTGCACATGGGCCCAGCACCCCATCCCCTAGCTCCTCAAGGCTCCAGGGAACTTCCGACTGCCCTGGGGCCTCCCTAGTTCTTCTCCAGCCCTTACTATCTGCATGGGAAGTAGCGTGATCCTTAACGTTGTCAGTTTGGAAAATCAGAGATTAGTGTTCGGGCTGCTGGTCCTGGGGGCGGGGCCGGGCTGGAGTCCCTCAACTTCTGTTTCCAAGGCCCTCCCTGGGTTAGAGAAACCATGGGCATGGTTTCTCCTGGCCAGGGTAAAGGGCTTCACCCTCGCAGCTCAGCGCGTGAGTCTCATAAGCTGAACAGGTGGAGACAGTTGTGCTATTTTGCAGAAAAGGAAAACAGGCTCAGTGAGGAGAAGTGCCTTGGCCAAGGCCACTGGGTGGCAGAGCTGGGGCTCGAACCCTGGTCCTGTGTGCCCTGCTGGATCCTGCCCTCACCCTGAGCACGGGGCTATGCCAGCCACCGGCTGAGCCATCTTAGCAACAACTCAAGGGAGGTTGGAGGCTAGTAGCCCTGTAGTCAGTAGCTAGTAGTCAGTTCCTGGGGCTGGGCAGCACTGATTAGATCGTCGTTGAGATTGTAGGTCAGCTGAACTGAGAAGGACCCACCCACTCATTTTAGAGGTGGGAAGGCCATTGAGGCCCAGAGGGGGTGCGCGTGTTCATGGGCCCTCTTTGCCAGGTCGAGGTAGTGGAGGCCGGAGACTCCAGACTTTAGTCCTGGCTCTGATCCTCAACAGCAGTGTGTGGCTTTGGGAAAGTCACTTTGCTCTCTGAGTCTCAAGTTTCCTCTTCTGTAAAATGGGGATAGCAAGGCTTCTTTGGCTGCCTCTTAGGACTGGGCAAGGACCCAGTAAGAGAATGTAAACTGGGGCTTTGCAAACTATGGTGGGGCAGCAGGAATGGCCATGGAGATGAAGAGGCTTGCGGGGCAGGGACTTTGTACGGGTTTTGGCATGAGGCAAAGTCTAGCTCCACCTGGCAAAGAACCTTCACGCTCATGGGACCCACACTTGTCCATCCTTTCTGGGCCTCAGTGTTCCCACCTCTAAGATGAGTAGGTTGGTCCTTCTCAGCTCAGCTGACCTATAGTCTCTTTCCCCTTCAAGGCTTGTGGCTTTGGTTTAGTCACTGAGTCTCCCTGAGCCTCACTTTTCTTATCTCTAAAATGGGAATGGTAATACCTGCCAGGATTAAACGGGGTGTTGAAAATGAAGAAAGTTCTTGGTGGATAGGCACACCTGTTAACTGGGAAATTTGGGGACAGAGTCAGGAGGACTGGCTAGTGATGGGGTCTCACTGAGTCACCCTAAATAGCTAAAAAGGGTCCCAGTCTCTGGAGGGGCAGAGCCATCCTAAGATCCACAGAGCAGGCCCGTATTCAACCAGGTCAGTGAAAGGCTCGACTTGTGGCTTTCAAACCTCTGAGTACACAGGTGCGGGTTTCATCCTGGCCCTGCATCCCAGGATGTGGCCTTTTTAGAGCTACATTGAAATGTGGTATGAGGACAGAAACCCTGAGGTGGCACAGCCTGGTGGTGGCCTGGCACAGATTAGGACACTCAGTTCTGCTTCCAGAAGTCACAGCTGTCCTCTTGGGAATAAGGGAGTTGGGACCCTATAGGAGCTTAGGGGCTCACTGTGTGTTTGTTGCCTGACGGTGAAATGACCTTTCAGGAGCTATTTAATTGTCCTGAGCCTCGGTTTTTATGTCTGTAAAGTGGGGGGATTTTTATTTGCCTGTAGTCATTTCTGGGGCCGTTTGAAGAATCTGAGAGTGTGGGCCCTGCATGTGAAGGTGGTGAGTTACCTCCTCACCTTGGGGATGTCGCTGGCAGAGGGACACAAAGGGAGGCCACAGATGGCTGTGGGTGCCAGCAGAGGCTGTGAGTTATGCTGGGGAGCCCAGCCAAGGTCAGGTGGGAGCCTGGGTTCCTGGGTGTTCTGAGCACCGACTCAGGTGCGCACGCACACACCTGCGCACAGCCCTGCCCGCCCACCCACTCTGCAGCCTGTGCCATTTCCTCCTCCTAGGGGACGCTCTGTTTGTCTGATCTTTGTCTACTAAAGACCTCCTCATTACTTTGTGATTCTTATCCTGGCTGTTTAGAAAAAATCTTTATTGCATTTTTTTGAACTATAAAAGTTATACCTGCTAATAAAAATTTCAAACAGTCTCTTGCTGCTGTTATAAGCAGAGCATTATTATGATTAATAGAGATGTTTATGGAGGCCCTGCGCTGAGCTCTCCACACCCTGCAGAGTGTGGTGCTGGGTTCTGTTAGACCCATTTCACAGATGAGGAATGAGGTGCTGAGAGAACCAGGCAGCTTGTGGGGCTGGCCCTGGGCTCCTCACCAGGAGCTGGAGGCAGCTCTACCACCCCCCAACCGCCTCCCCAGCCCCCACTTTCTCTTGTCCAGCAGCACCTGGGCTGAGTCTGTGTCGGGAGGGAGGAGGATGAGAGAATGTGGAGGCAGTGGGCAGACCCGCAGAGCCCCGGCTCAGCATCCATGTAGCTCCCAGCCATGGAGTGATTGCTATGCCTTGCAGGTGCCAAGAGCCCGGAGCCAGCCCTGTCCCTGCTGATGGGCCCGTGGCCTGTTGCTCTCTGTCCTTTCATGGGGAGGAATGCTCTGTGGAGCCCTGTGCACAGTTGGCTGAGCCTGGAACCCTGATTGCCTCAGTCTAGCTATGTGAGCCCAGGGGAGCCCCTCACCCTCCCTCTCTGGCCCAGATTCCTCTACAGGGTGGTGGGCCTTGGCTTTACAGGCCCTGTCTGACATCTGCCCCAAATTCATGGCATGTGGTGTCTCCAGATGCTGTGGGAGAAAACAGGAAGAGCTGGTGTGAGCAGGTACAGAGGAGAGAGGGGTGCCTGCGGGCCCAGGACCACCCACAGACACCTAGGCAGGGGTGCCGCAGCTGACAACTCCAGGGAGAGGCTCCTACAGGGGAGCAGCAGGGGAATCTTGAGGTGCTGAGCTGTGTTTGCAGGGTGGGGCTCCCTGGGAAGTGGTCCCTGGGCTCAGCAGGCAGGGGACCGACCAGGCCCGGCCTTCCAGGTGAGGCTTTCCCCAGGGTGGCAGTGTCCACCCAGATCCTCTTCCGGCAGGGTCTGGCCAGAGGCTCCCTGCGACCCTATTCTCAGATTCTCCCCTGCAGGCCCTTTCCCCAGCCTGACACCCCTCAAGTGCTGCTGGCATTTTGGGTCCCTCTGGCTCCCACACCTTGGCTCCCAGAGGCCCCTTGTGTTTCTGGAAACTTCCTTTGTACCAAGCACAATGTGCTTCCTCTCAAGCTGATTTAGGACATCTTTCAAGAATGTGCTCGGGGCTACCTCTGCCAAGAAGCCATCAGCCTTCCCTGCCTGCCTCCTCCTGGGCTGGCTGTAGCACTAACGCTAAGCAGAGCTGCTCCCGGGGCTGCCTGAGCGCTGTCCTTTCCGTCCTTAACCCCTTGCCGAGTGCTGTTGCCCCCTGTCCGCCTGCTCCCGTAGTATCCTGATGCCACCCTACGCTACGGCTGTCCTTCTTCTGGCTCAGTGACTATCTGGTGACTCTTCCTCCCCTTGCTCAGCACCTGCTTGAGCGGGGCCTGGTGCTGGGGACCCAGTGGAGAGCAAAAGGGGTCCCCTCTCTATTTGCCACCCTCTGACAAGTGCCAGCGTCCTCCCTGCCAACCTGCATGGCTCCTGTGTTCTGGGACCCCACGCTTGCCTGCTTCTTACCTCCTCGGGGCTTCCTGAGGCTTCACCTCTAGCCCCACAGCCCTGCTTGCCTCGGTGGAGCCTGCCCAGGCCTGCTGCGGGCTTGGCTTTGCCCCTCCTGTCTCCTCTCCAGCCCAGCCTAGGGGTCCTTCCGAGCCCAGCTGAGAGCGAGTGGCTATGGGCAAGGCAGACCTGGGCAGTTCCCTCCTGGGCCTGGCTCCCTGACGGTCAGGGTGGCAGAAGCCAGCCATTTGGGCAATGCTGCCGTGGACATACCTGGGCCAGTCGGGGCCCCCCGAGTTGTGGTCCATTGTGTACTCGGTAGCCTGGGATTGGGACAAAACCCGACAGAACCTGGGTCCGCCCGCCTCCTCGTCTCTAAGATTCAACAGGAGTACCAGCTCCTGTGGGTTTTCATGAAGATTGCTTGGGATCGTGCGTGTAAAACTTGAGTGACCCTGGGGTTTCCACCCAGTAGAGGTGACGGTGGTGACAGCTGATTGTCAGCAGGTACCACTGCCAGCGTCCATCCTCGTCTCTGTACCCCATGCTGTGCGCCCATCCTCTGCTTCATCATTTCTCAAAATGATTCCCACGGTCTCTGAGAGGTTCTGGTTGTTTATGGTTTTTAAAAAATAGGCATTCAAAGCAAATTCCTCATTTGTTCTCCCCTTCCTCCCCCAAATTGGAATCTGGACAGACATGACCTCATTCCAGGAAAGGGGCACCCAAGCAGGACAGGGTCTGTGGAGTGGGGTTGGTGGGCTGTGCCCCGCCTCCATCACTGAGGTGGGTTGGGGTGTGGGGAGACATCGGGAGGGTGAGGTTGGCCTGAGACCCTGGCCTTGAGCTGGGGGACGTGGGAGGTGGCATTTGCTACCACTGTAGTTGGGCTCCAGGACTGCAGCTCAGCTGCGTCACCCACTAGCCGTGTGACTCTGTCTAGTGACTTAATCTCTCTAGGCCTCCCCTGTCAAGTGGAGATCACATGGGTTCTACCTCACAGAGCTACTGAGAGGAGGAAACGGAATACCCTCTCAGCCAGGCACCCCCAGTCCCTGAAGCCTGGCTGCAGGAGGGGCAGGGTCCTGTCAGCCCCTTGTCCTTTGAGAAAGGTCATCAATCCAGATGGACGGTGGCTAGTCTGTTCATCATTGAGTCTAGCCCTCTTGGAGTGCTAGGGGAAACTGAGGCCCAAAGAGGGGAGCTGCCTGGTGCACAAACCTCAGGTCAGGGCCTGAGCTCCAGCTTCTTGAGTCCAGGAAGCTTCTCCCCTCATCCTGGGTCACACCCCTCTCTGGGCCGTAGTTTCTTTATCTGTGCATAGGGAGGCCCGGGCAGCACCCACGGAGCCTGATGGTGCTGGGCTGGTCTTGAGGCCCCAGGACTCACATTCCCTATTCAGAAACCACTCAGCAGCAGAGAGAAGCACATGGCCAGTGAAGACAAAAAGGTTAACTTGGTAGCTGAATTAATTTTAGACGTTTATTTTTTATTATGAAATGAATCATGATTGTAAAATAATTCAAGGCTGTAAAAGGGAATAGAGCAGAAAACAAAGGTTGCTGTGAGCTCCCCACCCCAAGCTTGGAGGTCCCGCCCCTTGGCCTTGCATGCTGCCTTCCAGACTTCTCTAGGTGTCTGGGCGGAGATCATCTGTGCGCACAAATGGGAAGAGCTTTTTAATGAGAGTCAGCAGGTGATTCTGTAACTTGCTTTCCTTACTTGGCAGAGCTGGGTCCCTTCCTTGTTGGTGCCCACCCAGATCCCATCCACTTTCGGCCGTTTCCCAGAGACGCACACTTAGCTGTCTCCCGTCCCCGCCTCAGTGCGCGACGCCCCCTAGAGGTGGGAAGGCGGCATCGAAGGATGCTGCACCCTCAACCTCGTGCTCACAGCCCCCAGCCACCCTCTGGAAGGCTGTCCCCACCCACAGCGCCCCAGCTGTGTGCGCATTTGCCTGGTTCTCTGTCTGAGGTCCTGCCCACGCCGCCTTCACCCTTTGCCACGGTGCTTGATCATTGCGGGGACGCAGGACTCCAGCCAGAGGCTCTAGCATCGGGAGCGAGGACCCTGCACAGACATTCCGTGTGCGGGAGTTTGGGGCTTTGCCTACGCCCTGCCTGCGGAGGCCGCTGTGCATTGTGCCCACGAGGACCTCACGCTGTTCTTCCTTTGCAGAGAGAACCGGGAAGATCCTGAGGGAGTTTCTCCACTTCTATGAGGACCAGTATGGCGTGGCGCTCTTCAACAGCATGCGCCACGAGATCGAGGGCACGGGGCTGCCCCAGGCCCAGCTGCTCTGGCGCAAGGTGAGAGGTGCTGAGGGTTGGGGCAGGCTCTGCCACCCTCTCACTGCGTGACCCCTTGGCAAATGCCTCCACTTCTCTGGGCTTCAGTTTCCCGTTGCTGCCATGGTGGGTAACCCAGGTCAGATTGTCAAGGCCCCTTCATTCGTTGAGGGTTCCCCCCTCCACTCAACACTTTCACCATCAGAGTAGGGGGGGCTCTGAGTCCTTGACAGCCTTGGGTTCAAGGCAAGCTCCTCCTCCAATAGTCTCAGTTTACTCATCTGCCAAACGGGATGAGAACACCTCCTTCACAGTGGTAGTGCCTGGAGTAGGGGAGGTACTGTCACCCGCCTTGTCATAATCCTGCTGTTCAGGGTAGGATTATGTCCCAGGGTGACTGGATGCTGCCTGGCTTCAGCCCAAGGGCCAGTGTGGACCAGAGGAGGCAAACAAAGCCTTCTAGGAAGGGACCCTGTGATTGGCTTGGCATGGGACCAGGGAGGAGCAGTGTAGAGGAGGGAGGCCCAGTGTGGCACATACCCAGCGGAGCCAGGTCTTACTCCTCTGGGGATGGTGCAGCGGCCCCATGTGCCAGCCCAGGGAAGTCCTGTTGGAGGGCACCATATGGTCCAGGGCTGGGGTCGTTCCCTTTCCGCAACTTCACTCTCTACCCTCTGGATGGCCTGACAGGTGGCAGAGGAAAGTGTCCTGGTTCTGCCGTGGCTGAGTGGTGGCCCTGCTAGTGGCTGCAGTGCAGGGCATCCCATCCCTGGCTTTCCCTCTGGGGTGTCTGACTGGCTGAGCCAATCCCCCCAGAAGTGGGGTGCAAGCCAGATTAACCACAGGACCCCAGTGCCAGGTCATTAATGGCCAAATTCCTGTGATTGGTGGGCTGCAAAGTTACTCTTACTCTCCAGGTTGCCCTCCCTACCCAGTCCCTCTGGCTACCTATGTTAGCCCTTGCACAGCCTCTGGGATGCTGGGGCAGCAGCAGAGAGGAGGGACGGAACCCTCTCTCTGAGTCCTTTGCTCAGCCAGACGCTGTGCCTGCCCTCTTGAGCCCCAGGGGTCTGGTTGGGAAGAACTCAGAGGACCTGGGTTCAAATGCTCATACTAGCTGGTAGCTTGGGCAATTGATCAGTTCCCCCGGCTCGATCAGGTAAGGAGGCCTTACCCATGAGTCCGGTAAGACCTTACCCACCTCCACAGAGCCTTGGCAAGGGTTCAATGAGAGAATACGTGGCATGTGGTAAGGTGGGGCAGATGGAACTACTAAGGGGCTTTGAATCCTGACTTGCTGGGCAACCTCAGACACGTGGTGTCCGTTTGCTGAGCTTCAGAGAGGCTTTCAGAGCTGTCAGAGCAGCTTTGCAGGGGAGGGCTGGGATTTTATGGGGCTCTAAAGACCAGACGGGATTCAGATTATTGTGAAGACCCTTCTGGAAGGGGACAGGTGTGGTCAGAATGAGGCATGGCCAAGGGACCAAGAGAGGCGCCAGAGCGGTGAGAAGCCACGGGTGCCCCAAACTGGAAGGTTTGGGTTTGTTTCATTCCCCTCCCCAAAAACAAATGACTGAAAATGTGCTCAGTTACCGTGAGGCCAACGAGGTAGCTCTCTCCAGAGCTGGCAGTCACTTGACTGGCATTGGGGATCTGTTCCCCTTTGGTGTTTTCCCAGCTGAGGGAACAGCTGGGGGTTCAGCTAGGGGTTAGCTCTGGCCGTGGGAGAGCTGCTCACAGGCTGGATGAGGTCGCCGACTTCCTGGAGGGGCATGATTATTAACCGTGCCAGGCCCGGTGCAGGGGCCACCCTGCCCTTGCAGGCCCTGAGATGCTCAGGGAGACGGACAGTCAACATATGTTTACATAATACTATGGGAGCCCGAGATGGCAAGGTGACACAGTGGAGTCCTGTGAGCCTCATCTGGGTGGTCCATGAAGGGTTCCTGGAAGAAGGGCCATCTCAGCTGAGGACCTGACAGTTAAGGAAGAGGTGGCTGGGAGAGTGTCAGACCGAGGGAATGGCACGCACACAGTCCCAGAGCTGAGCTTCTAAGTATTTGTCCAGGATGGTGGAGGCAGGACAAGAGTCAGCCTCTAGGTTGCCAGCCAAGGCCCCTTCCTGCCATGCCCGCAGCCTGTCCAGGTAGAGAGAGGTCAGGATTGTGTGTTGTAGCCTCTCAGAGCATCACATGTCCCTTTGCTTTTGGACCCAGGAAAGGCTGTCTCTTCCCCTGGTTTGTGGCATTATCTTGACCCTGGGACAGCAGAGGGACAGCAGTGCCTGGATGTGGCCTGGCCTGGGTGTCAGGCAGGTTTACACCTGTGTGATAGTAAAGGAAAGGAAGCTTTGGGGTGCAGCCCAGGTGGGCAGGGCCAGAACTGCTCCCCATCTGGAAAGAAATGTCAGTAATCTAAGACAGTGGGGCCCGGCCAACAGGCACTAAGCATTTTCTCTGAGACCCCCCTTGAACATTCACAAGTGGGGGGGGTGCATACTGATTGTGGGAAAGGAGAGAGTAGCATGTGAGCAAGAAGAGTAAAATGAAACCCACAAGCCCCGAAAAGCAGGATTTTTGGTCTCACGCGCTACTCAGGAAATTGACCTTCACAGTGCTAAGTCAGGCTAATAATATCATAATAGAAATAACAGCGTTCATCACTATCATCATCATGCCAGCAGTGGTTTTTATTAGAATGAATAAAATGAAAACACTAATAATGATAAAATAGTAATAATAAAAGGAGAAATAAGGATTAGTGAAAACAGAAGGTTCCCTGTGCCCACTGGGCCTGTCTCTGAGGGGGGCCTGTGATGATGTCCACAGAGGCTCGGAGGTGCTCGTCCAGACTCCCCACAGTGGTGGCGGCTCACGGCTGGGCCCTGGTCGTCCGACCCCAGGAGTTGGGCTCTTTCCGATCGCACCACTGGAGAGTTTTGCAGAGTCTAAAATATTTTGCCTGGGCTATTGAGTTCCATTTCATTTCCTGCAGGCCTTCCAACTGAAACACAACACTGCCATTCGAAAGTCTTAAAAATAAAACCCAAACTCTTAGTCAGCCACCCATTGTGAGCTGCCCTGGGATCCAGGGGCAGATTGCATGGTGGTGGGTGGGGGGCTGCTAAGTCCGCCTGGGATTCGAGCCTGCTTCTGCACAGCCTCCCCCAGAACCAGCCCTGTCTTTGAGCCCCCATCCCTAGGTCCGCCCCTCAGCTCCGGGACTCCTAAGTGGGGCAGAGGAAGCAAACTGAAGAGGCCATAGTGGTGGGGGTTTGCTAGGGGGTCTGTCTGCTTTTTCTTTCTAGAAAAGACAGTGATTCGAGAGTTGGGTTTAGGAGATCTAAATATAGGTCACTGAATGTGGCTGGCTGAGGGCAACTTCGTGTATTGGGCAAAGCCCACTGAGCATAGGGGTGGCGGGGGCGGCCAGGGGAACCATTCTCTTTTCCTGTGAATATTTTTATCTTGGTAGGAAGCAGTCTGCAGGTCCTATTGTTTCAGCACAATGGGCTCTCCTTTTCTCAGAGTGGTTTGTGTTTCCCCTGGAAGAGCAGCAGGGAAGGCGCTGGGGAGAGGGGACTTTGGGAAGGGGACTGAGGGTTGGATGAGACAGGGCTGGGACTGTAGAGCACAAAAGCCAGGGAGGTGTAGGCACAGTTAGAATTATTACATACTTGGCCAGGAGCACTGGCTCATACCTGTAATCCTGGCACTCTGGGAAGCCAAGGTGGGAGGATAGCTTGAGCTCAGGAGTTGGAGATAAGCGCATGCAAGAGTGAGGCTTGGTTTCTACTCAAAATAGAAAAACTAGCCCAGTGTTGTGGCAGGCAGGTACTTGGGAGGCTGAGGCAGGAGGATCACTGGAACCCAGGAATTTGAAGTTGCTGTGAAGTAGGCTGAGGCTGGCTCTCTAGCTCTTTTTGGACTCTGGCTCAAAAAAAAAAAAAAAAAAAAAGGAACAGGCTCGGTACCTGTAACTTAAGTGGCTAAGGTGCCAGCCACATAGGTCAGAGCTGATGGGTTCGAATTCAGCCCAGGCCTGCCAAACAATAATAACCACAACCAAAAAATAGCGGGGCATTGTGGCAGGCACCTGTAGTCAGCTATTTGGGAGGCTGAGGCAAGAGAATCACTTAAGCCCAGGAGCTGGAGGTTGCTGTGAGCTGTGACCCAGGGCGACAACTTGAGGCTCTGTCTCAAAAGAAAAAGAAAGAAAGAGGCTCAGCGCCTGTAGCTCAAGCAGCTAAGGTGCCAACCACATACACCGGAGGTGGTGGGTTCAAATCCACCCCTGGCCCACCAAACAACAATGATAACTACAACCAAAAAATAGCCGGGCATTGTGGGCCTGTAGTCCCAGCTACTCGGGAGGCTGAGGCAAGAGAATTGCCTAAGCCCAGGAGTTGGAGGTTCCTGTGAGCTGTGACGCCACCGCACTCTACGGAGGGTGACAAAGTAAAAATCTGTCTCTACAAAAAAAAAAAGAAAGAAAGTGCTTGCACCTGGATGGCCATAGCTTCAGATTGGCCAGCTCCTCCCCCTGGTATAAGGAGTAGGGGCTCATCCCCAATTCAGTCAGTCCATGACGCTGGCAGACTATCACATAAACGCTGAGTACTCCTGACAGTGGTCGCGGCAGCCCCTATGTATTGTGCACCTACTGCCTGTCAGGTACTGTGCTGTGTCCCCATTTTACAGATGAGTAAACTGAGGCTCAAACAGTGCCAAAACATGCTCTAAGTCACACCGTGAGTCAGGGAGGGCCAGGGCTTTGTAGAAAGGTCTGGGCGCTTCTGTAGCCCACGCAGGTCACAGCCTGCCAGGTTGTAGGTCAGACATCAAACACCCAGACTGAGGCCCTCACCAGCCCCACCCAGACTCATGGAGTCCATCTGGTCAGCTGTCAGAGCTGGGGTGATTCTCTGGAGCCACCTTGTTCAAGTTTTTATTACCCTGAGGGGAAACTAAAGCCTAGAGCCCGGGAGACACTCGCCCAGACACCAGGGCTCCTGTAGTCCTAGCCTGTGGGTGTGTCCCCTGTGGCTGGACCAATTGCCTGTGCTGACGCTGCCGCAGCCGGGGATGGACAGAGGATACAGCCTGATCCCCACACCCATCCTGCAGTGTTGGGAGACCCTGGTTATGCATCAGAGCCTGGCCTGGATCAGAGCCTGGCCTGGATCTTCTCATCTGTCCATTGGGTGGGGTGCAGTCTGGCCTCAGAGGCTCTGGGAGGACTCAGTGAGAATGTGCTAAGCTGGGGGTGGGCACACAGGCTCTGGGCTGTCGCCTTCTTAGGGGACCCTATTCCTCACCAGGCAGCAAGAGAAGCCAGGCCTCACTCTACTCCTGCCACCTGTAGGTTCCACTGGATGAACGTGTCATCTTTTCGGGGAACCTCTTCCAGTACCAGGAGGACAGCAAGAAGTGGAGGAACCGCTTCAGCCTTGTGCCCCACAACTATGGGCTTGTGCTGTATGACAACAAAGTGGTAAGGCTCCCACATCCCTCTGGGCCTCACCACAAACACCCCCAGTTCCTAAACTCTAGGCTCCAGATCTTACCCTCTGCCTGCCACCCGTGTCTCCCCGCACTGTTCCCAGGGCTAGAGCATAACTCAGCCTCTCCTTACCTCCTCAACCCCGCCTGCTCCCTGGGGCTCCTGCTACCCTGGGCTCCTCCTCTGAGGAGCAGTTCACTCTTATCTCTGGGGGGCACCCCTGACTCTCTCTCCCTCATGAGCAGCTGTCATAGTTCTTCCTGTCCTGATCGTTGTCAGGGTCTTCTAGTCCCTCCATCTCTAGGGCCCTGTGCCGCCCATCCTCCTTCTTCCTGGTAGGGTTTCCTGACATCTTGGCTCTGACAGCCACTGTGAGCTGCTGAGAATGCAGTCCAGCCATTCCCTGCCCTAGGCTGCCCCCTGACCTGCTGTGGGTGGGTGTCTGACGAGGGCTGTCACTGGTTGTGCCTTATCTTTGCTTTGGGCCCTTGGGGAATAAGCTCCAGCTGGTTGAGCCACTGACCTGATTTCTTCCACCAAACATTTCTGTGGAGCAGCCAAAAAGGCCTGCTCCCTCTGATTTGAGTCAGATCAATGTTAAAGCAACATAAAGTCTGGAGCAGCCTTATGCCCAGAGGAATAGCATCAGAATCACCTGGCAGTTGGTCTTGTTAAAACAATCACTGGGTGGATCAGGCTTGTTAAAACAATCGCTGGGCCTACCATCAAGAGTTTGATTCAGGGCTGGGGCAAGGCCAGGAATTTGCATTTCTAACAAGTTGTAGGGTGATATTGAAGATCAGGAACCACATTTTGCAAATTATTGCCAGAGGTGCTGAGCACCTGTCAGGAATGTGTTAAATAGTGACACCTAGTGGCAGGAAGCTGTCTGGCAGCCCTGCTGTATGAGCTATTACAAGAGAGCTGCTTCCCCACCCCCCCCCCACCCCTCGCCCAGCTGATGTAAGAAAGCTGTTTCCAGACCTAATTTTCCCCAAAGGATGTTTGTGTGATTCTCAGAACCTAGGAGGTTAGTGGGCAATCCAGGGTAATGGTCAAAGACCCTGGACTCTGGAGGCAGAATCTCTGGTTGATGTTCACAGCCATGTTCTAAGCCTGCTACTTCCCAGCTTTGTGAATTTGTGGCTAATCTACCTCTTTGGATTGTGAGAATTCTGTGAAGTGAGTGCCCTTAGCACAGTGCCTGATATGTAATCAACATTCAACTAGTGGAGCTGCTGGTAACAGAGGTAATAGCAGCAGTAGTGATGATAATGGTAACCACAGCAGCAAAGCTTACTGGTCCCTGGTTGTGTGCCAGGCACTGTGGATTATCTCACTCAGTCCTCACACAGATCAGTGAGGCAGGAACTGTTATTACAAGAAGTGGAGGAACTGCTAGCATAGGAAGTGAAGGAAGCTTGTCTTTAGTATCACACAGACACCACCCTAGTGGAGCCAGAAATTGAGACTAGAGCCTGTGTCTAGGTTGCTACACCATGCTGTCGCTGGTCACTATCACTGTCAGACTCTTCTTCCCTCTAGTCCTCTTTTTTTTTTTTTTTTTTTTGGTAGAGACAGAGTCTCACTTTATGGCCCTGGGTAGAGTGCCGTGGTGTCACACAGCTCACAACAACCTCCAACTCCTGGGCTTAGGCAATTCTCTTGCCTTAGCCTCCCCAGTAGCTGGGATTACAGGTGCCTGCCACAACGCCTGGCTACTTTTTTATTGCAGTTTGGCTGGGGCTGGGTTTGAACCCACCACCCTTGGTATATGGTGCCGGCGCCTTACTGACTGAGCCACAGGCGCCGCCCCCCTCTAGTCCTCTTTTGACTCTCCTTCTTCCTGCCCCTCCCCACACCCCACCTTGGGAAGGCAACACTGAATTGGGCCCTGGGCCCACAGTTGGAGAGGGGATCTGGGCTTGGCCACAAACTTAACCCTTGGGGACCATCTCTCTTGCCCCTTCAGGCCTGTGAGAGGCAAGTTCCACCGCGAGCCATCATCAATAGTGCAGGCTACAAAATCCTCACCTCCCTGGACCAGTACCTGGAACTTGTTGGCAACTCCTTACCAGGTAAAGGACCACCCACCCCAGTCCAAGATGCCCTGTGTAGGCCTCAGGAGTTGGGCAGGAGAGGGGTGGCCCTGATCCCCTTGTTCCAGGCCCTGTGTTTGCAGAGAGACCAGCTGAGCATAGAGCTCTTGGCAGGTACTAAGCACAACCTGAGTCCTCAAAGGGAAGGCCTCATGGGCTTGAAGGGGGGACCTTGCCCAAGACCACACAATGGTTGGGGCTGGACCAATATGGGACCTCACCCATGCCCTACTGGTTCCTGAGCCTTCTCTCCCTCAGCAATGGAATGGGGACCTCACTCTCTACCCTTCTACCTCCCTGAGTCCTTGAAAGCCTCTGGGAGAAGGTGATTGGTGTTCCTACTTGTAAATTGGCAGGTGAGTGCTGCACTGGAGGAATTTTTCTTCTAGCAGCCTGTTTCTATCTCACCTTGGTCAAGCCTCCACAGAAGCCCCATAGGAAAATACCTGCCTCTCAGATGACCCCTGGAAACCGAGGGGCAGGTCCCTGCTGAGGCTTGGCTGAAAAGCCCCTGTGGTGGGCTTGGCTGGAGCCTGCCATGCCTGGATTCCAGCCCTGACTTTGCCTCCATTTTGCTGAGTCTGCTTGGGCGAGTCATGCAAACATGGGCACTCAGAGGAGTGACCTCAGGTTGTCATGCAGATCCTAGGAGGTGCTGTGTGCGCTGAGCCCGGTACAGGCCAACCCAGAGCCAGGGCAAGAGGAACTGTTATTGTCGTATTATTAACAACAGTGGCAGGGTCACAGCCCAGGACCAGTTATCTCGCTGGATCTTGAGTATCTGTGAGGACAAAATAGAAAGTGAGAGAGAGAGAAATTCCTTAGATTTATTCTGTTTCCCCCGCTCCACATGCCTCCCTCCCCCTTGGACATTCAAACCACACTTTGGCCTCTACAACTAGAATCTGAAGGGAAACTCAAGAAGGCAGTGCTTGGCCTTTGAGCCCGAGGGCTCAGACCCTGGGTCATTTGTTCCTTCCATGCAGAAGGGAACTGGATGAGACTTATTGCCAGCCCCAACAAAGGGGTCTACATGGGTGCCAGGTTCTGAGGCTCCTTTAGCCAGGCTGGGGAGGGCCCAGCCAGAAAGAAGCCTGCTGCTACCCCACCAGCTTGCAGGTCACCCTAGGACAGGCCTGCCTTCTCTAGGCCTGAGCCTGCCCCTCAGAGCTGGGGCCACGGGATCACTCCCCTGCCATCCTTCGGCTAAGGGAACCATCTATGGCAGCTGCTTATCAAGCTGTCTCCACAGGGACCACATCAAAATCGGGCAGTGCCCCCATCCTCAAGTGCCCCACACAGTTCCCGCTCATCCTCTGGCATCCTTATGCACGTCACTACTACTTCTGCATGATGACGGAAGGCGAGCAGGACAAATGGCAGGCGGTGCTGCAGGACTGCATCCGGCACTGCAACAACGGTGAGTCACTGTAGTGCCGGGGTGGTGTCCAGGCCGTGTGCTGAGTGGGGACACCTAGTGGCTAAGTGTGATGTGGCAGCCCTGCTCTACAAGCCGTTCTACTGTAATTTCCTTTCTGGGGTTGTAAGGAATCATTGTAATATCACCCTTAATTGGGGATAATTTCATGCATCTTAGGGGGTTCATGAGGATTCACAGATTCCACTCCATACTTGGTAAAGTGTTTTTGTCTTCTTGGAGACAGAGTATTGCTCTGTCACCTGGAGTGCAGTGGTGTCATTATGGCTCACTGCTGCAACCTCAAACTCCTGGGCTTGAGTGGTCCTTCTTCCTCAGCCTCCTAACTACCTGAGACCACAGGTGTGCACCACTTCATTTGGCTAACTTTTCCATTTTTACTAGAGACAGAGTCTCACTCTTGCTTAGGCTGTTGTAGAACTCCTGGAGTGCTAGGATTACAGGTATCAGCCACTGAGCTTGGCCCAATTTAAAAAAAAAAAAAAAAAAAAAAAAAAAAAAAATATATATATATATATATATATATATATCTTCTTCTTCTTCTTCTTTTTTTTTTTAAAGAGATAGTCTCATTCTTTTGCCCTTGGTAGAGTGCTATGGCATCATAGCTAACAGCAACCTCCAGCTTTTGGGCTTAGGTGATTCTTTTGCCTCAGCCTCCCAAGTAGCTGGCACTACAGGCATCTGCCACAACACTCGGCTACTTTTTTGTTTGTTTGTTTGCTATTTGGCCAGGGCTGGTTTGAACCCACCACCCTCAGTATATGGGGTTGGTGCCCTACTCCCTGAGCCACAGGCGCCGCCCTCTTATTTCTTTCTCTACCACCAATGTGCCGGGTGATCTGGAAACTTCACTTCCTTTCTCAGGACCTCATTGTTCTAAACTTGTGTGGTGACCCTTCCAGCTTACTCATTTATTCAAAAAAACATTTTTAGGCAGGCCCAGATCTGGGCACTGGAGAGGCAGTGAGAGAGCAAGACACTGCCCCTGCCCTCATGCAGACTGCTGTATGGTGGGAAGACAGATGCTGAACAGATGAGTCATAGCTCTGCCGGGTGGGTGCCTTGGGGAGCCTTGAGTGTGTGTGTGTTGTGAGGGTCAATCAGAGCAGACTCCCTTGAGGGGGTGATGGTTCAGCTGAGACCTGAAGGTGGAAAGGGCATAGAGAGCAGGAAGGTTACACACAGAGTTAGTGGCCAGGATGAAGTGAAGGCCAGGGGCAGGAAGTAGGGACCGTGGAATGGAGCGGGATGGGGCCCTGGGGTCAGGTCCAGAAGGGCCTTGCAGGACCCTACAGAGTGTCATCAAAAGACTTAGGATTGTCTCCCAGCTGAGTGTGGAACACTGGGGGTCTTTTTTGCCCTTGTGGAAGGAACAGTTTTGTCCTGGACGCTGAACTCTTCCTGGTGATCTGGCCTTGGGGAGGCACAGGGAGCTTTTTGAAACCCCCCTACACCCCATTGGGTGCATCTCTGCATGATGGTGGAGCTGGAGGGGCAGAGTGAGCACTGATGGCCTCTGGGCCACCATTGCAGGGACTCAGCTCACCTCACTCCTCCTGCTCAACTCCCCTGACCCACATCCGCCACCTTGAGTTAGGCTACCTCCTGCCATGGGCTGGGCCATGCCACCCACAAAGGGCCTCCTGTTCTCAGGTCCCTGGGGGCTGTGGGACTGTGACTGAGTGGAGGCACTCAGGGCTCTGGCTCCCTAGCCTGGATACCCTCCCCCCAACCAGCCTCTGGCCCAGTGCCATCCCTCCAGGTGTCTGAGGCTAACGGCTGACCTGGCCTGGCAGGGTCAGGTAGGGTAAGGGGTGGGCACAGAGCAAGGTGGGGAAGAGCCACCACTGGGCTCCCCCTGTGTGTAGGTGAGATGGTAATAAAACTTGAACTTTAGAAATGAGTGGGCAGAGCAAATGGGCCAGCTTGGGCAGAGCTGTGTGTGCCTGGCATGAGTGGGCGCTCAGCTGGAGGCTGTCGGGGACCCCCTAGGGTGTAGGGTATTGTGGTGGGGGGGTGGGGGGTAGGTGGGGTTGGGGGGAGAGCTCTGGGCTCTGGGCCAGGGAAGGAGGGTGTCCCTCAGGATGGGAGGGTGGGAACAGATGAGGTTGACTTTAGGTGGGGGCTTTTGCTCTATCCCGGGGACTGTGAGAAAGTTCTCTGCTTCCTCCATCTCAGAGGCTGGACCTGGAATTTGTGGAGCCTGGAATTGCTCACGCCAGGGACTGCCAGGAAATGGGGGGCGGGTGGGGAAGGAGGCCAAGCTGGGTGGACGCCAGTTGTCCCTGGCCCCCTGGCATCTTGCATTCCTGGAGCAGCTGGAGGTGGCAAGAGGCAGCCAGGGCACTGGCCACGTAGAGTCCTCGGTGTGGGCCTGGGCAGAGGTCAGGGCCCTTCCTGTCTGACCGTGGCCGCTCTGCCTGCTACCAGGGCCAAGGAATGCAGCTTCGGATCTGGCTAGAGTCCCTGGTGTTGGATTTGAGCTCCAGTCCTGCCTGTCCCTTGCCACATGTCCTTGTAACTTTGCCAGTGACTTTGCCTGTCTGAGCGGCCCTAATCTCTTCATCGGGGACAGTGGGGCTGAGAACCCCCTTCCCTCACAGGATCTTGAGGATTACACAGGCTGATGTGTGTGAAGCCCCGGGCCAGGGCCTGTGTCTTAGTTTCCCGGGGCTGCTGTGACAAAGTGCCACAGGCTGGGGCAGTTAATTTTCTCAGCGTCAGCAGGGCTGGTTCTCCTGACGCCTCTCTCCTGGGCTTGTGGACAGCCGCCTTCTCCTCCCCGTGTCCTCACATAGTCATCTCTCTGTGTTTCCGTATGGGATTCAGGCCCACCCTAACACCCCCAATTTAACATATCTTTAAGACTCGGTGTCCAAATGCAGTCACTTCTAAGGTACTGTAGCTTAGAACTTCAAGCTGTGAATTGGGGGGGGGGATGCAATTCAGTGCATAAGAGCTGGGCACATGGGAAGACTCAGGAGAGGTGACCCTCACACTTGTCAAATTGAGGAGCAGGGGGCTCTGCACCTGTGGCTCAGCGGGCTAAGGCGCCAGCCACATACACCTGAGCTGGCGGGTTCGAATCCAGCCCGGGCCCGCCAAACAATGATGGCTGCAACCAAAAAATGGCCGGGCGTTGTGGCGGGTGCCTGTAGTCCCAGCTACTTGGGAGGCAGAGGCAGGAGACTTGCTTGAGCCCAGGAATTGGAGGTTGCTGTGAGCTGTGATGACACAGAACTCTATCCAGGGTGCCAACTTGAGGCTCTGTCTCAAAAAAAAAAAAAAAAAAACACAGAGGAGCAGGGGCTGCAGAGAGGGCCCTGTGGTCCAAGGCTGTGTGGTGCTGTCCAGGGCCAGGCTGGGACATCAGCAGCTGCCCTGCCACCTAGAAGGTGGTCCCGCTCTGCAGACCTGACGTGGCATCTGCAGAATATAAAGTCCCCTCCCTGCTGGAGCATTTGCATGTAATGTACTGCCTGGGTTTTCCAGGCAAAACCCCTCTGGGAGACCCCGCCTATCTGAGAGCCTGGCAGAGGCTCCCCCCCCATGGCAGGTGGGGCAGTACCCGCCCAGAGATGCATGCCACCTTGACTGGAACATCTTGCCCTGCTCCTATCACTCTTGCCTGTCTTCAGGGCCTAAAACAGGGTCAGACTCTCTCCTCTTACACCCCTCCCAATCCAAGTAGCCGCCACTGCAGGGTTGGGCATTTGGCCTCAGTTTCCCCACCACTGAGCTTCCTCCTGGCTCTGACAGGCAGTGGTTCCCATGGTCGGCTGGGGAAACCTTCCTCTCCATGCCAGAGGGGTGACTCTGTGGGGTGACTCAGCCTCTAGTCATCATAGCAGGATCCGCCGTTTCCCCTTCCCTGGGCTCTGGGGACACAGTGGTCAGAGGCATGTGGCCAGGGAGCCCACCTGTTGCCTGGCTCCATGATTCTTCCTCCTGGTCAGATGCTGCACTTTCCTGCTACAAGGCTCCCGCTCCAGGCCTGGAGGTCCACACCTCCATCACTGTCCCACCTGGTCAGCACCTGGGCCACTCCCAGCACCCCCAACAATAATCGTTTTTCTAGTTGTCATCAATAATAAACTCTTCCACTTATTCTTTACTCAAGTTCTAGCATTGATGCCAGGTGCTGAACTGTACACTCAGTGGTGAACGGGACAGATCCAGGCCCCGCCAGGCGGCGAGCCAGTTTGTCAGCCACTGAGGAGTGCAGCACAGGGCGGGGCTGGGCTGACCTCCCTCCCTTGGACTTCACAGTTCACTGTGCCCCTGAAGCTCCCCAGTGGATGTGTGAGGCCAGGCCTCACACATTGTTCCTGTTGCTCGAAAGAGGAAACCTTTTGGGTTCAGTGATCTAGTATAAGGCTCTGTAAACTGGCCCATGGGTCAAATCTAGTCATTACCTGTTTTTAACATTCAAGTTGATTAGAACAGGGTGGCGCCTGTGGCTCAGTGAGTAGGGCGCCAGCCCCATATGCCAGAGGTGCATGTTCAAACCCAGTCCCAGCCAAAAACTGCAAAAAACCCCCCAAAAACAAAAAAACCCAAGTTGATTAGAACATCCTTTCTCTACTGATGGTCCGCGGCTGTTCGCACCGTGATGGTGGAGCTGACAGGTGCAGCAGGGGCTGTCCGGCCGGCACAGCTGAGGATATCTGCCCGTTGCAGGCAGTTTGCAGAGCCCTGACCAGCAGCAAGGCTGGAACCAGGAGTTGAGCAAGGTCTCTGGGTGCCTCCAGAGCCATGGCCACTCAGTGGCCTGACCTCTAGTCAGTTTGTCCCTTTACCCGTGAAGCAGGTCAATGACAGCACCAGGTCCGGGGTGGCCTGGAGGAGTTAAAGGGATAAGGAGGCAGCCGGGGGGGTCTCCGTGTTGCTGTTGGTAGTGGCGTCATTATCACTCTACTGCTATGGCCACTACTGTGTCACTGCGAGGGCATTAGGGGTCACAGCCACTCCTCCTACTGCGTATGAAAGGGATCTGGTCCGTCTGTCAGTTGGTCTTGGAAGAGGCCAATGGGTCATCGTGTCTTCTCTCCCGTCCCTCTCCTGGGCAGGGATCCCTGAGGACTCCAAGGTGGAAGGCCCCGCCTTCACAGATGCCATCCGCATGTACCGCCAGTCAAAGGAGCTGTATGGCACCTGGGAGATGCTATGTGGGAACGAGGTGCAGGTGAGGCCTGGAAGTGACCCTAGGGCCCCACGGAGTAGGGGGCTGGGTACAGAGACAGGGCTCTGGAACGCTGTGTCTTGGAAGGAGACAAGCTCAGATTTGGACAAGCGGGAGCTGATGCAAGTTAATGTGCTTGTTATTTTTATTTATTTATTTATTTTATTTTGTTTTATTTTTTGAGACAGAGCCTCAAGCTGTCACCCTGGATAGGGTGCCATGGCATCACAGCTAATAGCAACCTCCAATTCCTGGGCTCAAGTGAGTCTCTTGCCTCCGCCTCCCAAGTAGCTGGGACTACAGGCGCCCGCCACAACGCCCGGCTATTTTTTGGTTGCAGCCGTCATTGTTGTTTGGCGG
>CAUYON010008786.1:0-22846 GCA_963573935.1 Arctocebus calabarensis
GTCCCAGCTACTAGGGAGGCTGAGGCAAGAGAATCGCTTAAGCCCAAGAGCTGGAGGTTGCTGTGAGCAGGGTGACGCCACGGCACTCTACCCAGGGCGATAAAGTGAGACTCTGTCTCTACAAAAAAAAAAAAAAAAAAAGAATAGAGAAGAATTATGTAACAAGAAACTTTTTCTGAGACAATTAATACAATTGATAAACCTGATAAAACTGATCTTCAAGAAAAGATGGTCAACCCAAATGACCAATATCAAGAATGAGGTACCCCATAAATGCATTGATGTACACAATTATGATTTAATAAAAAATTAAAAAAAATAAGAAAGGTAACATCACTAGAGGTACACCTGTTAATAAGATAATATTAGGAACAACTTTATGCCAATAAATGTGACAACTTGATTGAAACAGGAAACTCCTTGAAAGGCACAAACTAACAAAGCTCTCTCGAAAGGGATAGATAACTTTCAAAGTTATGTGCCTTTGAAAAATGTATAAATTTTAGTTTAGAAATTCTCTCATAAGGAAAACTCCAGGTTTAGATGCTTTGTTGGGAATTCTCCTAATATTTAGAAAGGCGATAATATCAATTCTATGTAAGCTCTTCTAGAATATGGAAGTAAAAGAAATATACACCAGCTCTGGCTAATGAGAACATCAGAAGATGTCAGTCACAAGAAAAGAAAGCTATCCCTCATAAATATAGTGCAAACATTTTAGTAAACCTAATCCGACAAAGTATAACAAAGGATAATATATATTGGCCAAGTAGGATTTATCCCAACAATGCCAGCTTAACATTAAAAGAATCAATGTAATTCATCATATTAACCAACCAAAAAAAATTATCATCACGATAGATGTAGGGAAAGAAAGCAATGGATACAAATTCAATATTTAATCTTTAAAAAGTCCTTGATAAACTAAGAGTCATTCCCAGACCAATAAAAGAACCTACAATTAACATCAATATATCATATAAAATGAACTTAACATGGATCACAGACCTCAATTTAAAGTCTAAAACTATAAAACACCTAGAAGAAAACATGGGAGAAATAGTAGCTGATCTCTAATTCTAGGCCAGAATTGCCCAACTGAAATGATGTAGCCATCTCTGGAAAAGTAAATTTTGGAGGCAGTTAGGGCAGGTCAAACAAGTGGAAGTATCTTGTGCAGACCCTCCACAGAGGCCCTTGAAAACATAATGTTTCTTCTCTGAATTCTGCATTCTGTGCTTAAAAGCACTTCAAAGCCATAGCGTGTCTCCAGCACGGCATATCAGCTGGTGGAGGTTCCATTTCAGGGGATCAGTGATGGTGCATAGATGCACAGAGCACATGCACGTCTGTATACCAGCAGCCCAGCAATGCTGTGACACCTGAGGAGGGGTCGGAGCTCTGTTCACCACAGGCAAGGCCAGCTGGGGAACACAGTACACGTTGGGGAAATGGGGCATGTGTGCGGAAAATCATGCATTTTACACCATGCTATGTGCCAGGACTATTAGGCACTTGGTATGTGTTCTTTCTTTCATACAAGGACCCTAACTAATAGGTGTTATTATTCCCATGTTAGGCTCATGAAGTAACATAACTTGTCCAAGGTCAACAGCTGCTGAAGGCAGGTGCTCAGATTTGTCTTATCACTGCGTTTGTTTCTTTTTTTGTTCTTTTCCATCTTATCATCTCATTCCTAAGGCCAAAAAATGTTTTGCCAGGCTGCAGAGATATTTTAAGTGAAAGCCCAGAAAAATTCTATCCCTTTGGGAAGGAGCAATTGTTAAAAATCTTTGCAAATCCCAAGTCTCGTCAGTGGTTGTGGGGTGAGGCCTAAACATCTGTCTAAATGGCAATACCTGGAATGTATTCTATACAAATGTTTCTTAGCACTAAGACAGGAGGGCAACCCTATCTTGGGCCTTGGAACAAAAGAGATTTATGGGCGATTATGGTGTTGTGATTCCAATAGGACTCAGCACAGCTGGCTGGGCAGACCTGATGAAAAACAACAAATCATGATTCCAGGGAAGAGTTTTGTGTGACTTTCAGGGATTTCATTCCTGATCGCAGCCTATCTGCTGGGTAGATTTACAATGCTGATGGGAGTAGCCCTCTCTGGCTTTGCTTGCAAAGTGAATTCTGACACATTTGGAGAAGGAGCAATGAATCAAGTCCCTGAGATTTTAAGCAGAGGGGCCAATTGTTCCCTTTGTGATTGTACAACTGCTTTCCGTAAAATTACACCTTTGGCTAAAATTTTTGTTGTCCTAGAGCTTTCAAAGTGGTCACACTCATGGCTTTTATAGTACAAAACTTTTCCTCTTTTCTAGTTTTATTATCTTGTAGTATGTCTAGGAAAAGATTCTTTAAAGGGCCCTTATTACCTTTTAAAAACATTTTTATCATTAAGCCTTTCAAGAATGCACCAAAGTAGAGACCATTTTTATTCACATTTGTTTAATTTATCTCCTATTTTTTCACCCTTGATGATCTTCATCTCCACCTGCCTGACAGATCTTTCTTTTTGAAAAATCACTTTAGAACCTTTTAACAAACGAGTTTAATACTCTTATGAGGTACTGAAGGGTTTGTTTGATATAAATTCAGTCTCCCTTTGTAGCTTTTTCCTCCCAATATGAATTCTGTGTTTTATGTAATTTTAATTTCTTTGAATCCTTGAATACATATTGAACATTTCTACCCCTGCTTACACCGTTTTTTATTCTATTGCTGGCAGGGATCGTCTTACTGGGCAGACCTGGGCCGTCCATTCATCTACCCTCTGGGCTGCAGGTTGACTACATTTCCCAGCCTCCTTTGTAGTTAGGAGTGGAAGATAATGATTTGCGGCCCTTCCAGGTCTCGCCTCCGGAAACTTACCACATCCATTCTTTGCCTCCAGAAACTTACCACATCCATTCTTCCCTTGCTCTCTTCCTCAACTATAAACTATATGCTAATGTCAGGACAACTAAGCCATGCAAGTTAAGTATTGAAAATGGCAAAACCTTCATCTGTCTTGATGCTCTAAAAGCATGAGTAGCACGGAGCCTGTCCTCACGTGGCAGAAGAAAATACTGTGGAGTCAAGTCACTGACGTTTTAGGATTTGTGTCTTAGGGTACCTAATGTTACCTTAACACTTATACCTGCCTTTCAAGCCTGGCTCAAATCCTCTCTTTTCTATTTTCCTTTATTGCTCTAGGCAAAAAGTGATGCCTTCTGCCTTCTAATTATTATAGCAGAGAGTTCTTTATTTTCTTTTGATTTTTATAGTACTTAGTTCAAGCTACTTTAACTTCCTGCCTCTGAAAATCATACCTGCACCCACACCTATTCTGTCTTCCTTCCCTTAAGTCTCAGTGAAGGGTCTTGGGGTGGCCTTCCTGTGTCCTAAGGCAGTCCCCTGCGTTCACTGCCTTGGGAACGCATCTCCCTCTCGCTCTGCAGTGCGGCCTGGACTGTGACCATGGTTTTCAGTTTCCCCCTGGCATCTGATGGCCTGCACTGCTGGTCCTTTATGGGACTCGTTCTCACATCGGCTTCCTGGGCGGAGTTGGTGTGGATAGGTAGGTTGTGCTGCAGTGATTCAGTAATGCTTGGTCCCCAGGTCTCGCTGGCTGCCATAGCCAAGGTTATTTCTCCCCCGTGTCCACTGTGGTGTGGCTCTGGATCTGGCCCACGTCCTCCTCACTCTGGGCTCCATGCAGAAGGAAAGTCTGGGTCCCTCTCATGGCAGTGGAGAAAAAGAGCTCCTGGATCGGGAGGAGGCATATCCTGGTTCCTGAAGTCTCCTCCTGGAAGGGACATAGTTCTCACTTCATCGTCCAAAGCAAGCAAGTCAAATGTTGTATTGAAGGTAAGGCATAATGTACAATCTTCTCTCAGGGAGGATGCAGGGGGTGTTTTGTTGTTTTTAGAGACAGGGTGTCATTCTGTCAGCCACCTTGGAGTGCAGTGGAGTCATCAAGGCTCACAGGAATCTCAAATGTCTAGGCCAAAGTGATCCTCCCAAGCAGTCTGATACGCCCAGTATGACGCTGCATTGCAGTCACCGCCCTCCTTCCTCCATCTCCTTGGCGGCGTCCCCCCTGGAACCCGGCTTTGCAAATCAGACACGGTCCACACTTGTTGCTTGACTTGCTTCGGGTTTTCTCATTTAAAAATCCGTTTCCAGTGTTTAAAGGTGGGAAGATTCCACTGCCAAGTCCACATGCATCACCTCTCTGGAAGCACGTGAAGGTCTGGATGGGAATGCAGCGGCAGGAGCTGTGGCTCCCTTCTCCAGGGATCTCTCTGCAGTGTGGTGCATTCTCCCTCTGCAGTTGCAGTTCGTGTCACTGCTCAGCCCTGGGGTAGCGGGGTTTGCTGGGCATTCTTTAAATGCCAGTATTCCTACAATTCCCTCCTTGGCCTCCGCTCGTTCCCCTGGAAGGGTGCACCTGCCTCACAGCTTTGATTTCATAGATAAGCCACCCTGGCTCTCCACCTGCTATGAATGTGTCATCTTTTGCATAATTGTCAGCCTCCTAACTGCTTTCCCAGCTTGCCTGAGCTCTGATCTGTCCCCACGTGCTATGAAAGTGCCATGATCTATTATAAATGAGATACGTGACCACTGCTCCCCACCCCCCAGAGTGCATTTCTTTGCTAACACAGCACTGCTGTGGCAGAGCACCCTGTCTCCTTTGTGTGGCTCTGCTCCTGGTCCTGCCTTCCTCTCCAGTCCCGTGTCTTCCTCCCACTCTCTGGTACCCTTTGTTTTAGTTAAAGTGAGTTGCTGGCCCTGGCTCTGCTCTCTCCCACTCTAGGTCTCTACGAGCTTTTCAGAATGGGCTGTACCTCCTCCTCTGGGAAGCCTTCCTTGACTACTCTCCATTCTCATTGGTCTGGGTTATTTCTCTTCCGTGTTGCAGAATCCCCTGGCGTCTCTACCAGACTCCTTAATGCACTTATTTGTGGGCACTTTTCAATTTCCCTATCTTTCTAATTAGATAGCATGATGGGCTAAATTGTGTTCCCCCATCTGCCAAACTCACATGCTGAAGTCCCAACCCCCAGCACCTGGGAATGTAACCATCTTTGTGGATAAGGTCATCAAAGTTCAGATGAAGCCATTAAGGAGGGCCCTAATAGGACAGGACTGTCATCTTTTTCGTAAGAGGGGAGAGAGACATCAGGGATGCCTGTGTACAGAGGAAGGAGCCTACGAAGACATAACGAGAAGGTGGCTGTCTACAAACCAAGTGGAGAGGCCTCAGAAACCAAATCTGTGACACCTTCGTCTTGGCCTTTCAGCCTCCAGAATGGGGGAGAAAACACATTTCTATTGTTTCAGCCACCCGATCCGTGGCAGGCTTGGCTTACTAATACAGATGGGGAGCAATTTGGGGACAAGGTCAAGTCTTGTTTCTTTTAGTGTCTTGATCGTATAACCCAAGCCTGTCACACAGTAAAGGCAAAATACACATTTATGGAATTAATTATTTGATAAGTAAATTGATTTGTAAATAGATAAACAGAGGCCATAATGTTAGTTTGATATAGTAAATTGGAGCCGTATTATGAAAGAACTTGTTCAGGAAAAATTTGTTGGTTGGGAAACAATAAAGTCATATCATAACAGTGTTTTGCATTTATAAAAGCTTTTCTCTGAGAAATAAAAATGTGTCTGGCTTCTATTCATACACCCCTCTGCGAGGGGAGAAGCACTGGTAATTGGGATCTTCTGGGGAGGGGCCCGAGGTGTGAAGGGACAGGCAGCTTGCCCAGGACCTGAGTGAGCTGCTGGCCTGGCCAGCACCCAGGGGGAGGCCAGAGTGTCCAGTTGGTTGGCAGAGTGCCACGTCCTCCAGCCAGTCCTGTGGCTAATTCTCACAAGCCTCTGATGAGGTGACTCAACCACACTGGCTCCAAAATGATAATAGCACCCGGAACACGCGTTCAGGGATGGCAGGAGACGAGAAGAAATGTCAGATTCGAGGGGAAAGAAAGACCAGCCCATCAGTTTAGGTGACAGCAAGCAGTAGGGCAAAGAGAGTCATTCTTTGACGATGCCTGGAAACACCTGGACGGTAAGTGGAGAAGCTCGTGTTTTCCGTGCGTGTTACACGTTTGGACAAACCTGAGTTAGGCAATGGCTTGGTCAGCAGGGAGCAGGTTCACTATTGCCCCAGACCCCAGAGGGTTTCACTGTGTTGGCAGAGGTTGGATTTGGCCGGGCTGGGGTTTAACAGGCACATGTACGCACACAAATCTATACATATGAAGTTGGAGGCTGCTCGTGTAGATCCAGAGATATAGCGAGTGTGCCAGGATTTCCAGAGAGACGACTCCCCTTGGGCTAAGAAAAGGCCGGGCAGCAGCGTTGAGTAGATTGAACCAGCCCGCATCTGGGCAGGTGGTGACAGGCACTGGTCCTTAGCTGCAGCATCAACCAGAGGATGTAGGAACATGTGCTCAGGGAAAGGAGGGCAGACCCAGGCCCGTGGTGAAGGTCTTGATGACCAGCGTGGTTGACACAGACGGGAGTCAGGAATGACGGGGTTACCGTGCTGCTTCTTAGGAGCAGATACCACTTGTACCAAGTGAAGAGGACTCAACAGGAAACAGGGCTTGTGGATCACGGCCAGCACATGTGGCTTCTAGTTCCTGAAGCTGTGGACTCATGGGATGTGAAAGGGTCCTGAGACAAGGTTAAGTGAGGCTCCTCTGCTGTTCATCCATCCATTCATTCTTCACTCCTCTGGTCACTGTTTATTGAAGGCCTGCAACGCATGGATCAAGAACTCTAGTTGGGGGATGGAATAGCAAATGGTTAGCCTAGTAGAGGGATAGAGGAATAAAAAGAGCATTGCGATACAACTACCACACGCTCCGATGGGGAAGTGTGCTGGGCAGTGGTAGCTCCTTTGGGCCTGGGGCCAAATATCTCCCCACTCCCTAGTGGACGTGATGTCCACAGGGGATTGATGAGTGGACTGAGCCAAGGAGAAGAGGGCTAAAGAGCTTCCAGAAGAAGGGACAACGTCCCCACCGCGGAAGAGTCAGTAGTTCAGAAAGGCTGGAATATTTGGTGACAGAAGTGAGGCAGGAGAAATCAACACAGCAGGGTCCTGGAGGGGTTCATTTGTCCTGGTGGTAAGGACACTGTGCTGGCAGGTGTGGGACATGGGTCTGGCACTCAGAGTACAGAGCAGAGCTGGAGGTAGAGGTGTGGGCTGCACTCTGGTGCAGATATCAGCCAAGGCCTGAGACTTAGTGACACCCCCCCAAGAGTGTCCAGGGTGAGAGGTGAGAGCTCAGCCAGGATGCTGAGAGACCCCCAACACGGAAGGGATGAGTGGAGTCACAGGGACAGGGGGAGATGAGAAAGATGGCGGGGGGAATATCAAAAGAGGGGCAGGTCTTCATGACCAGGCCGTGCTGACAGTAGGAGAGGGGCTGAGAGATCACGTGACATCACCTGGGAGCAGTGTCTACTTAGCAGCACGGGGATGGCTGGTGACCTTGTGGAGGTGAGAGGCATCCTGATGAGTCAGGTGTGGGAAGCAGAATGGAAGACGAAGTTGGAGAGGAGACAATAGTGTTGCCAACTGCTCTTGGGCCTTAGGCACGATGGGAAGACCCAGCGGCTGGAACTGGAAGGTACTGCTGGAAAAGCACATCTCAAGATGGAAATGCAGGAGTGTATTTGAGTCTTACCCCGTGGGGGCTGAACCATTTCTCGGCAGAGAGTGGGGGGGATTCCATCATGCAGGTCTGCTGTGGGTCCTGAGGAGAGGGGTAGAAGGTGTGTCCCATGTTACAGCAAACCCAGGACCCATTTAGATGTGCATGGTGGCGAGGGGCTGGGCTCCGGGACCAGATCATGAGAGATGAGTCCTGTCACCTCCATATCCTGGCTGTGCAATCTTCAGTAAGCCATGGAAAGACCAACCTTCATCAAGCGGTCTTAAAAATCAAATGCAATGGTGGATATAAAGCGTCACCCAGTGCTTGGGGGATGCACGTCAATGTCTAGCTTTCTTCTCAGCTCAGAAGGGTGGTAGCGTGTCCGTTGCCTTCCACAGAGTGGAGACCCTGGGCGCTTCCTCTGGGCATCTGCCTCCCCCTCCACCGGGGCTGCGGACCCCCTGTCTTTGCCCGGTGGGACCTCATTCCCAGCCCCGGAGGCTTCCTGCAGCCCCCTTGATCTCTGTGGCCTCTAGATGGCAGAGCACAGGGCAGGGCCACACCTACAGGAAACGCAGCAGCTTGGCTGGGCTGGGTGACACCTCAGGGGAAACCACAGCTTTGTGACTCTTTACAGGAAAGCGCAGCCTCTTTTTTTTTTTTCTCTGCAGACAGCAATGCGGTTCAAGAGAATGTGGATTGAGCTCCCAGAACACTGGTCTGCTACTTCCCAGGTTGTTCTTTGTTCTTGAACATTATTACTCCACTGCCTAGTGTGATGTAACCAGAGGGGACCACCCCGGGAGGGACAGTCCTCCTTCTAAACCAGCCGCTGTTTATCTCCCTGCTCCCTCTTTCCTTCTAGTGGAGTCTGTTTTTTTGGTTCTGTTCTGTTTTGTTTTCTCCCATTGGAATCAGATAGAGACCCAGGGATGGAGGGGTGGCTGGGGGAGGTTCGTAGATAAGCTAGTGACCCGAGAGGAGGATGGAACCCAAGGTCACATGCAAAGCGGCCAGTCCAGGACTCAAAACTCAGGCCTCCTCATTCTGGGTCCAGGGCTCTTTTCAAAGTTTCTCCTCATGAAGGGGGAAGATTTTAGTAATCCATTAATCTCCCTGCAGCTGGCTTGAATGTGACTGCCACATTCATCTCAGACACACTGAACGCCCTCTGCAAGCCAGCAAAACAGAAATGAATCCCTGCTCCTATACGGCATGTAGTCTACTCAGACGGGACAGAGAATAAATCCAAGCACCAAAGTGATAGGCCCTCCACAGCGTCCCCCCAGGGAACGTTTTCTCCACAGAACGACTCTCTTTTTTTTGTAGAGATAGTTTCACTTTATCACCCTCAGTAGAGTGCGGTAGCGTCACAGCTCACAGCAGCCTCAAACTCTTGGGCTCAAGCAATTCCCTTGCCTCAGCTTCCTAAGTAGCTGGGACTGCAGGCGCCTGCCACAATGCCCAGCTATTATTATTATTATTGTTTTAGAGAAAGGAGTTCTCGCTCTGACTCAGGCTGGTCTTGAACTTGTGCGCTCAGGCAATCCACCCACCTCGGCTTCCCGAGCGCTGGGATTACAGGTGTGAACCACTGTGCCTGGCCTAGAAATAGTCTTGATTTACATTCTGAGTACTGTCCAATTTTTAGGAAGTCAGAACTGGGCATATTTCTTTTCTTTTCTTTCTTTTTTTTTTTTTTTTGAGACACAGCCTCAAGCTGTCACCCTGGATAGAGTGCTGTGGTATCACTGCTCACAGCAACCTCCAACTCCTGAGCTCAAGCGAGTCTCCTGCCTCTGCCTCCCGAGTAGCTGGGACTACAGGTGCCTGCCACAACGCCCAGCTATTTTTTGGTTGCAACCGTCAATGTTGTTTGGTGGACTTGGGCTGGATTTGAACCCACCAGCTCAGGTGTATGTGGCTGGCGCCTTAGCCGGTTAAGCCACAGGCGCAGAGCTCTGGGCATATTTCTTGAAAGGCTCCTTGAACGTCAATGTGGGGCGCGTGGCTTGGTGGTTGTTAGCGGTGAGGGAGGTGGAGCCTTGGCACATCAGTCAACTCTTGGTTTCAAATTGTACATTTTGTTTGTGATCAGGAAGCAATGCTTGAGGCGTTTTACATTCTAACATGACAGTTTATTATTTATATACAGATCTATAGGCATTTCGCTGTACATTACTTACATTTGAGGAAACTGGTTGGGAGTCTTGCTTTGATGAGGAAAACTTGATAGCTTTGGCCGAGTCAAACCTTGGGAAATAGGCTGTCAGTCAGTGTTTTTGTGCAGAGACTGATTTTCAAAGATCCATCCTTGATGTCAAGTCCATGTTTGGAAAGTGAGAGTTGTAAAATAGCAGGCCTGCTTTTGTTTGCGGTGTCATAGCAATGCCGGTTGAGACTCCGCTCGTAGCCTTAGTGTCCCCGGGTGATAGAGCCCTTTGTGGGGGAGCTAGCACAGGAAACAGACCGTGAGTGAAATACATGTAGGTGTGGATCCTGGCTGTGAACACGTCCCATGGGCTCTGCCACGATGGCCATGGATACTTGCAAAATAACTTCAGCAGGAAATACAAAATGATTCTCTCATCAAGTTCAATGTGAGTCTTTTGCCAGGAGACCTGGCTCTGTTCCACAAGCCTTTTTTTTTTTGAATGGTAACTATGGAATGGTAGGAAGTGTCCCACAAAGGATTTCCTTTGGTCATTATTGTTTTTTGCTTAGGAAAAATATGTCATGGGGGAGGGACAAGAACGTTTCTCCCTTTGTGAGTGCTGTGATTCAGAGTTTAAAAGGCCAGTGACAGGATCTAGGTCACAGTCTTGGTTTCCTGCTTGTGTGGGGCCTCAGGCTTCACACTCCTGTCCCTTTAAAAATTGGGACTACAGAGCCGTATTTTGTCTCCTTTTTATAGTTGGTCACATGAGTGAAAAGTGCTTCTTCCTTGGGGTTAGCGTCTGCACTAAGGGAAGTACCATGTTGGAATGACCGATCCTTAAATTTTAGCTTTGTAAAGAGTTTAAGTCACTTGTGCCACCCCCTTCCGGTGCAGAACCCCCCTCCCACTCCCTGTGACAGCTGAGCGAGGCCCCGTGTGCTCTGAGCAGGTTTGGTTATCTGTGGGTTTGCTCACCAGGGTTTTCCAGAGAAATAGAACCCATGAGATGTGTAGAGAGTTATTTTAAGGCATTGACTCACGCGATTATAGAGGCTGGCAGATCCCACATCTGTAGGATGACGACCCAGGAACAGCTGGAGCTGCAGTTCAGGTTGGAAGGCCTCCTGCTGGGAGATTCCTTCTCACTCATAGGCCTTTGTTTTATTCAGCCCTTCAACTGATTGGACGAGGCCCACCCACTCTAGGGAGGGGAAACTGCTTTACTTGAAGTCCACAGATACACAGATATATCTCACCCCAAAATGCCCTCACAGAAACATCCAGAATAATGTTTGGATGTTTGGTATAACACCCTTTACTACTACTAATAATAATTTATTTTAAAGTGACTATGACCTTGACGCTACCCAATAGAGCTTTGTTAATGAAGTACCAAAAAGGCTGAGCGCTGTAGCTCATGCCTGTAATCTTAGCACTCTGGAAAGCCAAGGCAGGCTCAGGAGTTCGAGACCAGCCTGAGCAAGAGTGAGATCCCATCTCTACTAAAAATTGAAAAACTAGCTGGGCATTGTGGTGGGCTCCTGTAGTCCTAGCTACTTGGGAGGCCAAGGCAAGAGGATTACTTGAGCCCAAGAGTTTGAGGTTGCTGTGAGCTATGACACCACTGCACTCCAATCCAGGGTGACAAAGTGAGACTGTCTCAAAAAAAAAAAACGTGAAGCAACAAGAATATATGTCTTTTTCGGAAGCAGTATCGAGCATGGGCCCACCCTGCAATAGTACATTAGGAGGGTTTGGCATAAAATCCCCACTGTACATTTATTTGCCAGATGTGTAGGTTGCCTTTGCTCACAAATAACCATGTGTGCGACGTGAACACAAAGTACTGACATGCCCTGTGTGTGCGTGACAACTGACATTGTCTAGGACTTACTAGGTGTCAGGCATCGTGTAAGCACTTTACGGCTACCACTTCCCAGCCCGGGAAGCTTGTGAACTCTGAAGTTCTTTCCTTATTTTACAAATGAGGGGACTGAGCACAGAAAAGTTAAGTAGCTTCACAGTAAGTCAGTGGTAAAGCTGGGGTGCCAGCCAGGCAGTGAGGCTCCAGCCTCCGTGGGCCACCTGACCTTTCTGTTACTCTGCCTCCTGTGTGTGTGTGTACACTAGTCAAGCACACAAATCCACTCTTTCTATCCCTGTGCAAATCCAAAGATGAAGGAAGGCTGCACTCGGCTAACTCCAGCTTTTAAAGGCCTTGTGGCCTTGTAGCCAAAGCTATTCTCTGTTATGTGATGGCCTCGGCCCGCCCTTTCCCTATGCAGAAGGGAGTACAGAGACGCGACTCCTGCTCCAGCCTTGGTCTTCCTTTCCTTTCACAACGGGGGAGTGCGTGTATTGGGTGGGGTGCATTATTGAGTTGCTGGATATCAATAATATTCTCGATGCTGAAAAGTATACACCAAAATTTTACATCAATTTTGCCATGCCCTGCAGCCCAGCTATTTGGCAACTTTATTATTTAAATTATTTGATGATTATTTAAACTATTTAAAGGTAGTTTAAATCTGTCAAAAAACTCTGAAGCAAAGAAAACATCCAAAATTCCTTTGGGTTTCTCCTGGTACATGACACTGTTAAGTGAACAAATTATACATATGTCTATAACGTATATATATAGTATTTAAAAATCTAAAACAGTATAAGTAAAACATTCAAATGATATCTAAGTGCATTTTTTGTGAATTTATGGACACTGAACTCATGTCACAGCGCAGTAGAGTTCTTCCTTTCCTCCCACAAAGGGGTAATGTGTGTGCACATTGATGAGTTGCTGAACATCAGTAAATATAATAATCTAGATGCTGAAGGCCACGCTGATGGGTAATTTTACGTCGATTTGGCTGTACCCTGCTGCCCAGCTTTTGTCTAAACGTTGGAGTAAATTCAATATTTCAGGTTTGCTAAGATCACCTGCAGCCAGGTGGCCTTTCTGCTGGGATAAGGGGAGTGTGCGAGTTCTCAGCCCTTGCCTGTTGCACACTCAGTGAGCTTGTCACCCGCCACCTGAGCTTCAGGTGTGCCCGAGGCTGCTGGAACTAGCGAGCTACTGACAGCTGGTGGGCTCTGGTGTGAGCTGGCCCCTTCTCTCTGATACACGGCTTCACAGATGCTGCCAGCTTCATGCTCAATTAATCTCAGTTGAACTGATCATCCAGTTAGAAAGAAAACCATTAGCAATAAAGCAAAATTTCCCAAAGAGCTTTCATGGGGAGGAGGAAAGGCAGTGGAATTGGTTTTTTAAAGAAATTAAGATGATGAACTGTATTTGAAAAGAACTCAGCACCAGCCTTCTCGCTACTTGGCTGACTCAGCCCTAAGGGGGTGAGATAATAATTTTTTCCCACTTATTTATCTCAGGAATCATTAAAAGAAAAAATATATATTTTAAATAAGCCAGCATGGGTAGAGCTTAGCACGTGCCAGGCTTTATTTTCAGCTGAGAATGTTTCCACCCACTGCTGTCAACTCGTTTAGCAGTCTGACAACATGGCGAGGCAGGCAGAGTCACTCTTCACCCATTTTACGAAGGGAGAAACTGGAAAGAGATTAAATAACTTGGCCCAGAATACAAACTGGCCGAGACCCAAAGCCTGCGCTCTTGGTCATTTGCTACATGAGTTTCATTACCTTGCCCCATTCAGACCCTCATGCCAACTGGGCCAGTTCCTGGCACCCTTACCTTTAGTTCAGGTGCTCACTGCCTTATTTCTAAAATCTTACATTCACAGTTAGAGCACAACATGCATGTTCTTTAAGAAGATAACTTTGTTATGACACATATGAGACACATTCTTTTTTTTTTTTTTAAGCAGCAGAAAATACTGAGAGGCAAATGAAAGAAAGTAACGATGATTTATTTATACTCCTCTATCTATGACAGCCCTTGTTATCATTTTGGTATCCACGCTTCTAGATTCTTTTGTATGACATTCTTTCCTTTGAAGCAATAAGGAACTCAAGGGACGCATACTTCTTCGTGACTTGATTTTTGTCTCACCCAGCAGTAGAGTGTAAATGTCTTTAGTTGTTAAAATATATCCCACTGTAATAGACATGCTACGATTTACTTAACTAACTCTTTGTTTGGAAATTTCCAGCAAGATTTGAAATTTTTAACTGTTTCCAAATTTTGAAATTAGAAGTAAGGTGACTATGCTAACAACGGAAAGTATGTGAGGTAATGCTTGAGTCAGGCCTTCCACAATGCATACTCACTTTAAAACATCATGTTGTGGGGGTGGCACCTGTGGCTCAGTGAGTAGAGCGCCAGCCCCATATACCAAGGGTGGCAGGTTCAAATCCCGGCCTGGGCCAAAATGCAATTAAAAACCCCCCAAAACAAAAAAAGTCATGTTGCACCCCATACATAATATAATTTTTACTTGTTGATTAAAAATATAAATGAGAAGAAATAAGATTACTCTGAACATCTTTATAGCTTAATCTGCATGCATATTAAAATATTTCAATTAAATTATTAGTAGTATTAATTAATACTTCATGACTACAAATTCCTATTAGTTCAAATGGTTTATTTAAAAATGACTACCGTTTTTCCTTTCAAGATACTTTCCCATAAATGGAGGTAATCATTGGGATCCGTAGTGAATTCTATATTTTCTCATTCACATGAGTCTTGATTTCATTAAAATTGTATGAATTCAATGTTAAAACTATTGTGTGTTGTTTTTTAATTTTTTAAGAGCTAACGATGACACATGAATAAAACATTAGTAAAGTGACATGCTCAGTTAGAAATGCTAGGGCTTCCTTGTAACTCCTTGTACCCACGATACCCCAGAGGCAGCAGCTGTCGCACTGGTGACTGTGGATCTCGGTAGAATTAAGACCGATGTTCCACTTGGGGGCAATCCTTCTGCCCTTGCTTTGGCTCAGAAACTCATGACTCTTCCTGAAACCTCTCCTCGGCTTCCTACCTGGTGTTTCATCTCCTGGAACTTCCCGTCTCTAAACCATATTTGCACATTGCTATCAGAGTTAGCAAACATGCCAATCCTGAGATTGCTCAGATATCTGAAAACCTTTTGCCATTAAAGATTAAGAGTGAGAGATTAAAGTACAAGCAGTGGTTAGCCTGGGCATCAAGGTATTAACCTATCTCCACACCTCTGTCTCTTGCTGCCCCACAGAATGGGAAGAACTACTGTTTCCAAACTCCTCCCTGGGAGATTAGGGCTAGGCCCCTGGGAGTGGGGGCCCCGTGGGCTGGAAAGTACTGAGATCCCAGCCCTTTTCTCCATTCCCCGGCCTCCTCCGTGTTGGGGCAGTCTGAGCCTAGATGCATGTTTTCAAGGTCTCTACAGAAAACTGCATTTACCCTCTACAAGCTTGTTTAGTTGGGAGAGAAGAAAAGGTAGGGATTTACAGCCAGATCAAGGGACTGTATGACGCTTGTTTTCTTGTGGAAAAGGTGCTTGTGACAGGCTTCACCCTTATTAAGGTGATGTGTATGGAGCTGAACTTGAAGACGGGTTAAGTGCACTCTCAGAATCTCTCTTAGGATGTTGCAGAGCCGCTCTTTCTGGAAAGGGGGTAGCTTAGCAAAATTTTGTAGGTTTTACATTTTTTTATTCAAAAAGGTAATCATTCTCTTTCCTTGCCTTCGAAGGTCACAATATGTCTGTGTACACAGGCGTTGTGGACAGCATCAAAATGCTCAGGTGGTTTGGTCCTTGGGGCTGCACCTGTATGGAGAGATGGAGATGCTTACTGTGGGGAGAAGGCCTCAAACAGCGCAATGGAAATGCAAATGGGGCCGTATGCTGTATGGAGACGTAGCCCTACTGATAGGTCTTACTCTGGTATGTCTTTGTTTTTTTTTGTAGAGACAGAGTCTCACTTTATCACCCTCAGTAGAGTGCCGTGGCATCACACAGCTCACAGCAACCTCCCAGCAACCTCCAACTCCTGGGCTTAGGCAATTCTCCTGCCTCAGCCTCCCGAGTAGCTGGGACTACAGGCGCCCGCCACAACGCCTGACTATTTTTCTGTTTTGCAATTCGGCTGAGGCCGGGTTTGAACCCGCCACCTTTGTATATGGGGCCGGCGCCCTACTCGATGAGCCACAGGCACCGCCCCACGGGTTTTTATTTCTAAGTATTCAAAGTCATACCTTTCTCTCTAAGTAATGCTTTAGCTATATCCAAGCATATTTGGTAAGTGATCTTGTTTATAATTATTTGGTTCAAACTATTCTGAATTATATTTCTGAATTTCCAAACACATGGGGATTTTTCTAGTTATCTCTTGTTGTGCCCATCTAGCCTGATTGCACTAGGGTCAGAAAATGTACTCTGTATTATTTAAATTCTTTGAAATTTTGGGCACTCTTTTTTATGACCCAGGACTAGTTTAATTTTTTTTTGCAGGTTTTTTTTGGGGGGGGCTGGGCCTTGGTTTGAACCCACCACCTCCGGCATTTGGGGTTGGCGCCCTACCCTTTTGAGCCACAGGTGCCACCCAATTTTTGTAAATGTTCTGTGGGTATTTGAAAAGAATGTGTATTCTGCAGTGTTCTGTGTATGTCTGTTTATATCAAGTTTGCCAATTGTGTGGTTTAAATCATCTAAATACATACTAATTTTTTTTTTTTTTGAGACAGAGTCTCACTTTGTCACCTTGGTAGAGTGCTGTGGTGTCGCAGCTCACAGCTACCTCAAACTCTTGGGTTTAAGTGATGTTCTTGCCTTAACTTCCCATGTAGCTGGGACTACATGAGCCTGCCACAATGCCGGGTACTTTTTAGAGATGGGATGTCGCTCTTGCTCAGACTGGTCTCGAACTCTTGTGCTCAGGCAATCCACCTGCCTTGGCCCCCCAGAGTGCTGAGATTACAGGCATGAGCCACTGTGCCCAGCTCAATACATACTAATTTTTTGTTTGCTTGCTCTATTGGTTGCATGTTAAAATCTTTACCATGATTGTAGATTTGTCTATTTCTCTTTGTAGGTAGTTCTTTCAATATTTTACTTTATGTATTTAAAGCTATGTTTTTGTTTTTGTTCTGAGACAGAATCACACTTTGTTACGCTTGATAGAGTGCCATGGCATCATAGCTCACAGCAACCTCAAACTCTTGCGCTCAAGCAATCCTCTTGCCTCAGTTTTTCATTTTTAGTAGAGATAGGGTCTCACTCTTGCTTAGGCTGATCTTGAACTCCTCCACTCAAGCAGTCTACCCACCTGGGCCTCCCAGAGTGCTAGGATTACTGGTGTGAGCCACCGTGCCCAGCCTGGAGGCTATATTATTGGAATAAGGAAGTATTATATCTTCCTGTGACCTGAATATTTTATAACTTTGAAACATCCCTCTTTATCTGTTGTTTGATCCTTTTTTTTTTTTTTTCCGATACAGAGTCTTACTTTCGCCCTGGGTAGAATGCCATGGTATCCTAGCTCACACCAACTTCAAACTCTTGGGCTCAAGTGATCCTTTTGCCTCAGCCTCCCAAGTAACTACTTTTTTTCTATTTTTAGTAGATACAGAGGTTGATCTTGCTAAGGTTGGTGTTTGAGCCTTTTGTCTTAAAAGGCTAGAACATTTGATACTAATATAGAGATATCAATATTATCTTGGTTACACTTGCTATATCTATCTTCCTTTTTACTCTCAAACTTTCTATACTCTTATGTTTTAGATGTTGTCTCTTTTGAGCTGGATACAATTAGCTTTCTTTTTCCCATCCAGTCTAACTTTGTTTGTCTTTTAACTAGACCATTTAATCAATTTATATTTATGTAATTATTGATATAGTTGGTTTAAATCTAACATTTCAGTCTGGCAAGACGGCTGTAATCCTAGCATTCTGGGAGGCTGAGGTGGGTGAATTGCTTGAACTCAGGAGTTACAGACCAGCCTGAGGAAAGATGAGACTTCATCTCTAAAAAAAGCCAGGCGGGACGGCGCCTGTGGCTCAAAGGACTAGGGCGCTGGCCCCATATGCTGGAGTTGGTGGGTTCAAACCCAGCCTCATATGTCAGAGGTGGTGGGTTCAAACCCAGCCCTGGCCAAAACAGCAAAAAAAAAAAAAAAAAAAAAGACTTGTTAAAAAATAGCCGGATGTTGGTTTGGCACCTGTGGCTCAGCGGGCTAAGGTGCCAGACACGTACACCTGAGCTGGTGGGTTGGAATCCCGGCCCGGGCCCACCAAACAACAATGACTGCTGCAACCAAAAAATGGCTGGGCATTGTGGTGGGCACCTGTAGTCCCAGCTACTTGGGAGGCGGAGGCAAGAGACTCGCTTGAGCCCAGGAATTGGAGGTTGCTGTGAGCTGTGTTGCCACAGCACTCTGCCCAGGGTGACAGCTTAAGGCTCTGTCTCAAAAAAAAAAAAAAAAATAGCCGGATGTTGGGGTGGGCACCTGTAGTCCCAGCTACTCGGGAGGCTAAAGCAAGAGAATCACTTTAGCCCAAGTGTTTGAGGTTGCTGTGAGCTGTGACATAACAGCATTCTACCCAGGGCTAAATAAATGAGTAATAAATGGGTGGCTCCTGTGGCTCAGTGAGTAGGGTGCCGGCTCCATATACAAAGGGTGGTGAGTTCAAATCTAGCCCTGGCCAAACTGCAACGAAAAGAAATAGCCAGGTGTGTGATGGGTGCCTGTAGTCCCAGTTACTTGGGAGGCGGAGGCAGGAGAATTGTTTAAGCCCAGGAGTTGGAGGTTGCTGTGAGCTGTGACGCCACAGCACTCTACCCAGGGTTACATAGTAAGACTGTCTCAAAAAATAAATAAATAAGGCTCGGCACCTGTGGCTCAATGGGCTAAGGCGCCAGCCATGTACATCTGAGCTGGCGGGTTCGAATACAGCCTGGGCCCGCCAAACAATAATGACGGCTGCAACCAAAAATGGCCAGGCGTTTTGGCAGGCGCCTGTAGTCCCAGATACTTGGGAGGCAGAGGCAGGAGTCTCGTTTAAGCCCAGGAATTGGAAGTGGCTGTGGGCTGTGATGCCATGGCACTCTCTCCAGGGTGACAGCTTGAGGCTCTGTCTCAAAAAAACAAAATAAATAAATAAAATAAAATACAATTACTTGGCAATTGTCTTCCTGGATAATGCAAAGCCCTTTGAATTATTTTAGTTTATTTACTGACTTTCCTGACTTAATGTCATTATTTTTATTTTTAAAATTCTATCTTATTTTAAACTAAACAGTATTGTTTTAATTATTATTATTTTTTTTTTTTGCAGTTTGGCCAGGGCTGGGTTTGAACCCACCACCTTTGGTATATGGGGCCGGCGCCCTGCTTACTGAGTCACAGGTACTGCCCCAGTATTATTTTATTTAGTCAATATTTATTTATATTATTTACCCACTGAGTTTTTGATATCGTTACCTTTTTTGTTGTTGTTTTGCTCTGTTACTCAGGCTAGAGTACCGTGGCATCAACATATCTCACTGCAACTTCAAACTCAAGGCTCAAGTGATCCTTTAACCTCATTCCTCTAAGTAGTTGGGACTACGGACACCACACTGGCCTAACTTTTCTATTATTTTTGCAGAGACAGGGTCTCTCACTATGTTCCTAAGGCTGGTCTTGAACTCTTGGCCTCAAGTGATCATCCCACCTCAGCCTCCCAAAGTGGTGGAATTACAGATGTGAGCCACCATGGATGGCCAAAAGACTATTTTTCAACTTTCCAGCAATTACTGTAAGGATAGGTCATAGCCAATTTTAATTTCTTTCAAAAAAATAAAGGTGGGGCAGCGCATGTGGCTCATCCAGTAGGGCGCTGGCCCCATGTACCGAAGGTGGTGGGTTCAAACCCAGTCTCAGCCGAACTGCAAAACACAAAAAATAGCAGGGCGTTGTGGCTGGCTCCTGTAGTCCCAACTATTTTGGAGGCTGAGGCAAGAGAATCGCTTAAGTCCAGGAGTTGGAGGTTGCTGTGAGCTGTGTGACGCCACGGCACTCTACCGAGGTTGATAAAGTGAGACTCTGTCTCTACAAAATAAATAAATAAAATAAGGTGGTATGATTTATACTCTTAGTATTATTAAATAATTCATAATTATTATACAATCATATAACAATTCATAGTTACTGTGTGTATAATTTTTTTTTTTTTGAGACAGAGCCTCAAGCTGTCACCCTGGATAGAGTGCTGTGGCGTCACAGCTCACAGCAACCTGCAATTCCTGGGCTCAAGTGAGTCTCATGCCTCCGCCTCCCAAGTAGCTGGGACTACAGGCGCCCACCACAACGCCCGGCCATTTTTTGGTTGTAGCCATCATTGTTGTTTGGCGGGCCCTGGGGCTGGATTTGAACCCGCCAGCTCAGGTGTACGTGGCTGGCACCTTAGCCCGTTGAGTCACAGGTGCCGAGCCACTATGTGTATAATTTGAATGAATTTCTGTTACTTGCAACTAAAAATCCTGACTGAAATATCCAAAAGTAGTGTGTATATATCACTTTTGCCCCAAAATAACGCTTTGGCTTTTAACTTGTTATAACTTATGCCACCCATAAGAATACACGGATCCATCCCACTTTAGGCTCAAATCACATGGTGTTGATTTATTTACACTTGCACAGGCAGACTGCTGCCCCAAAGGGCAAACAGCCCAAATCAGGTTGTCATTTATTACATCTGCACAGGCGGACTGCTGCCCAAAGGGCAAACGGCAGCAAAGAGAAATGCAGGCAGCCTTTTATACCCTTTTTGTGCTGATGTGGCAAAGCAAACATATACAAAAGTGGAACATTGCTGGTTACAGGGCAGGGTTACAATCAGGTAGTTGGTTCAGGGGGGTGGCTATGTGGCAGCTCAGGTGGGTAACTCTAACCATGGGGACAACTTGGAAAGCCCAGTAGCTTGGGAAACTCAGTTACCTGGGAAACTTTGCTTGAGTGAATTTTCACTATTGTTTCAAATCCACCATTGTTCCAACCTTGGCTAGAGGGTCAGGGAGACCCGAAAACGTCCTTGTCAGAAACCTGTTCTCAGAGTTACCCAAAAGGAGGGGGCATGCTGGGGACCAAGGCTGAGACTAGCTGAGGCAGACTGGGGTCTTTTGGGGGGCTGCTGGCCTACAAGAAACTTAATAAGTGTGAAATGCTACTTCAAAGCTTTTTTATTTCTGTTTATTTTTGAAACAGGGTCTTTGTTGCCTGGGCTAGAGTGCAGTAGTATCATCATAGCTTACAGCACCTGTAGTCCCAGCTACTTGGGAGGGTGAGGCAAGAGAATCGCCTAAGCCCAGGAGTTGGAGGTTGCTGTGAGCTATGACGCCACAGCACTCTACCCAGGGTGATAAAAAAACCCTCGAACTTTCAAAAACCTTAGAACTTTGCCAAACTGTCTATACCATGAGCTTGGCAGCTTCTTAGTATTTAAAGACTTTTCTGATGGGCTTGGTATTAATTTGTTTGAATTCTTTTCTTTTTATTGAGCAGTAATAATAATAATAATGATAATGCAAAAAAAGTAACATTCACATTGTCAAATAAGAGTATGGCTATCATAGAATGCTTTGACTCTGAGGTTCAGTATGGAGTCATCAGTTACCTTCTTATTTTTTTCCAAAGTCTCAAGAAAATAGACAACTAACATTTGTAAATAAAAAAAGATAATTTCAGGGCGGCTCCTGTGGCTCAGCGAGTAGGGCGCCGGCCCCATATACCGAAGGTGGCAGGTTCAAGCCTGGCCTCGGCAGAACTGCAAAACAAAAAAAATAGCCGGGCGCTGTGGCAGGCGCCTGTAGTCCCAACTACTAGGGAAGCTGAGGCAAGAGAATCGCTTAAGCCCAACAGCTGGAGGCTGCTGTGAGCAGTGTGACGCCACGGCAATATACCCAGGGCGATAAATTTAGAATGTATCTACAAAAAAAAAAAAAAAAAAAAGATAATTTCAAAAAATAGATCATGCCAAATCTTATCGACAATAGGAAAAGCAGAAATAGGGCGGCTCCTGTGGCTCAGCGAGTAGGGCGCCGGCCCCATATACCGAAGGTGGCGGGTTCAAGCCCGGCCTCGGCCGAACTGCAAAAACAAAAAAAATAGCCGGGCGCTGTGGCAGGCGCCTGTAGTCTCAGCTACTAGGGAGGCTGAAGCAAGAGAATCACTTAAGCCCAAGAGCTGGAGGTTGCTGTGAGCAGGGTGATGCCACGGCACTCTACCCAGGGCGATAAAGTGAGACTCTGTCTCTACAAAAAAAAAAAAGAAAAAGCAGAAATACTTCAAAATCATTCTACTTCATCTGGATACACCTGACTTTTTTTTTTTTGTAGAGACAGAGTCTCACTTTATCACCATCTGTAGAGTGCCGTGGCGTCACACAGCTCACAGGAACCTCCAACTCCTGGGCTTAGGTGATTCTCTTGCTTCAACCTCCCAAGTAGCTGGGACTACAGGCGCTCGCCACAATCCATGGCTATTTTTTTGTTGCAGTTTGGCCAGGGCTCAGTTTGAACCATCCACCCTCGGTATATGGGGCCGGCGCCCTGCCCACTGAGCCACAGGCGCCACCCTGGATACACCTGATATTAAAATTGGAAAAATATGCTTTGGTTGTTGTCTCCTTGGCTGTACAGAAGCTTTTCAGTTTAATTAAGTTCTATTTGTTTATATAGACAACCTACCCAATGCGAAAGGATATTTGCACATCTTGAATCTGACAAAAGTTTAATATCCAGGATCTATACAGAACTTCAATTAATCTACAGGAAAAAACCCAACAATCCCATACATCAATGGGGAAGAGAGATGAATAGAATCTTTTCTAAAGACGACAAATGGCCAGTAAACACTTGAAAAAAATGCTCATTATCCTTAATTATTAGAGAAATGCAAATTAAAACCACCTTGAGATACGATCTAACTCCAGTGAGAATGGCCTATATCACAAAATCTCATGATTGCAGATGCTGGCGCGGATGTGGGGAGAAAGGAACACTTTTACACTGCTGGTGGGACTGCAAACTAATACAACCTTTTTGGAAGGAAGTATGGAGAAAGCTCAAAGAA
>CAUYON010008787.1:0-12638 GCA_963573935.1 Arctocebus calabarensis
TTAATGTCTTTATATAGTGATCAAGGAAATGCCATGAAGGCTATCTGTAACAGTACGATCAAAATATTTCTGAATGTATATGAATCGTGCCCTGTGATTGCACCAATGTACATAATTATGATTCAATAAAATTATTAAAAAATAAAAAAAAAGAACTACAGCTTAAAAGAATTTAAATAAAACATATAATTTTGAATTTGTATGAGGTCGTGACTGTACAGCTGTGTGCCCCGCTAGCAACACCAGGCGAGTGTTCTACTCTGACACAGCTTCACAGCTGGAGTTGGTCCATTAGGTTGTTGACTCACTCTCCTTCTGTTTTCTGGATGAAGTCATCTAATTTTTTTTGTTGTTGTTGTTTGTTTGTTTGTTTTGAGACAGAGCCTCAAGCTCTCACCCTGGATAGAGTGCTGTGGCATCACAGCTCACAGCAACCTCCAATTCCTGAGCTTGAGTGAGTCTCCTGCCTCCGCCTCCCAAGTAGCTGGGACTACAGGTGCCTGGCACAACACCCGGCCATTTTTTGGTTGCAGCCGTCATTGTTGTTTGGCAGCCCGGGCTGGATTCGAACCCGCCAGCTCAGGTGTATGTGGCTGTCGCCTTAGCCCATTGAGCCACAGGCGCCGAGCCAGAAGTGATCTAATTTTATAAATTTTCCTCTAAGGACTGCCTTTGCAGTATCCCATAGGCTTTGATAGGTTGTGGCTTCATTATCATTTTGTTTGAGAAATATTATGATGTCCTTCTTAATCTTGTCTTTAATGTAGCTGTCATTCACTATAAGACTATGTAATTTCCAAGACTTTATGTGGGTATGAAGGTTTATGTTGCTGTTGAGTTCAATTTTTTTTTCTGGGATGGTTCAACAAGATACAAGGAAAATTTATATTCTTTTGAAGTTTTTGAGGTTTGATTTCTACTCTAAGATATGATCAATTTTGGAGGATGATCTATTCACTGATGAGAAGAATGTGACTCAGTTTTAATAGGATGAAAAGTTCTGTTAAATCTTTTTATTCTAGCCCAGCTGTTTGTTTGTTTGTTTGTTATTGTTGTCATTGTTGGGCAGGCCCTGGTCGGGTTTGAACCCACCAGCCCAGGTGCATGTGGCCGGTGCCCTAACCACTGAGCTATGGGCTCTGAGCCAATTCTAGGGTCATGTTTAATCCATTACTTCTTAGTTCACTTTCTGCTGGGAGGATCTATTCAGTACCGTTAGGGGGTGTAGAAATCTCCAACAGTTATGAAGCTAGAAGATACCATATTGTTCCGATCATTGAGGATTTGTTTTATGTATCTAGCTTTATATTGAAGGCAAAAAGGATAATTGAAATCTCTCCACACCCTAAATATTTTAATGTTTTATGTCAAAAACACCCATAAAGTAAAAAGTAATACACAACTTTAGTAATTATTTGGTCAATCAAAGTAATAATGATTGTAGTTATCTTCCAAAATAAGTCAGACAAATGTTAATTTTTTTATAATAAACATGGGCAAAATATAACAAGAGTTCAGTCATAAAGAATGTTAAATAGACAATGCATTTTTGAAAATATAAAACCTGAAGAATAGAGAAGATTCTATTCATCTCTCTTCCCCATTGATGTATGGGATTGTTTTTTTTTTTTTTTTTTTTTTTTTTTGTAGATTAATTGAAGATCTGTATAGATGCTGGTTTTTGTCAGATCCAAAATGTGCAAATATCCTTTCCCATTGGGTAGGTTGTCTATTTGCTTTGATTGTTGTCTCCTTGGCTGTACAGAAACTTTTCCATTTAATTAAGTCCCTTTTTTTTATTGTTGCAGTTGTTGCTATTGCCATGGCAGTCTTTCTCATAAAGTCTTCCCCCAGGCCAATATGTTCTAGTGTTTTTCCAATTCTTTCTTTGATGATTTCATGCCTTAAATTTAAGTCCTTTATCCATCTTGAATCAATTTTTGTGAGTGGAGAAAAGTGCACATCCAGTTTCAGTCTTTTATATATGGATATCCAGTTCTAACAGCACCATTTATTGAATAGGGAGTCTTTCCTCCAGTGAGTGCTCTTGTTTGGTTTATCAAAGATTAGATAGCTGTAAGTTGTTGGTTTCATTTCCAGGTTTTCTATACAATTACAAGTATCTATGTTCTATTTTTGTGCCAGAACCATGCTGTCTTGACCATTATGGCCTTGTAAATACAGCCTAAAATCTGGTATGGGCCTACCCCAGCTTTGTGTTTATTACTAAGAACTGCTTTAGCTATACGGGGTTTTTTATGGTTCCATACAAAGCGCAGAATCATTTTTTCCAGGTCTTGAAAGTACGATGTTGGTATTTTAATAGGGATGGCCTTGAATCGTTAAATTGCTCTGGGCAGTATTAACATTTTAACAATGTTGATTCTTCCCTGCCATGAGCATGGTATGTTCTTCCATTTGTTAAAGTCCTCTGCTATTACCTTTCTTAAGGTTTCATAATTTTCTTTATAAAGGTATTTTACCTCTTTTGTTAAGTATATTCCTAAGTATTTCATTTTCTTTGGGTCTATGATGAAAGGAGTTTTGTCCTTAATTAACCTCTCATCTTGACTGTTGTTGGCATATAGAAAGGCAACTGACTTGTGGACATTGATTTTATATCCTGAGACATTACAGTATTTTTTGATGACTTCCAAGAGTCTTGTAGTTCAGTCTTTGGGGTACTCTAAGTATAAGATCATATCATCAGCAAAAAGGGAGAGTTTGACCTCCTCTGCACCCATCTGGATGCCCTTTATTTTCTTGTCTTGTCTAATAGTATTGGCTAGAACTTCCAGCACTATGCTGAATAGTAATGGTGACAGAGGACAGCCTTGTCTGGTTCCAGTTCTAAGAGGAAAAGCTTTCAGTTTTACTCCATTCAGTAAAATATTAGCTGTGGGTTTGTCGTAGATAGCCTCAATCAGTTTAAGAAATGTGCCACCTATACCTAAGCTCCTCAGTGTTCTAATTAAAAAAAGGATGCAGAATTTTATCGAATGCTTTTTCTGTATCTATTGAGAGAATCAAATAGTCCTTGGTTTTGCTTCTATTGATACAGTGAATAACCTTTATAGACTTTCTATTATTAAACCAACCCTGCATCCCTGGGTTGAAACCTACTTAATCATGATGTATGACTTTTGATGAAGGGAATCTTCTCTGAAGAAGACAGACGAATGGCCAGTAAACACGTGAAAAAATGCTCATCATCCCTAAGTATTAGAGAAATGCAAATTAAAACCACCCTGAGATACCATCTAACTCCAGTGAGAATGGTCTATATCACAAAATCTCAAAATCTCAAAATTGCAGATGCTGGCATGGATGTGGAAAGGAAAACTTTTACACTGCTGATGGGACTGCAAATAATGCAGCCTTTTTGGAAGGAAATACAGAGAAATCACAAAGAACTCAACCCAGACCTCCCACTTGATCCTGCAATCCCATTCCTGGGCATCTATCCAGAAGAAAAAAAAAAAAAAACTTTTATTATAAAGACACTTGTACTAGGCTGTTTATTGCAACACAATTTACAATTGCTAAAATGTGGAAACAACCTAAATGTCCTTCAACCCAGGAATGGATTGGTAAGCTATGGTGTATGTATACCGTGGAATATTACTCAGTCATCAAAAACAATGGAGACTTTGCTGCATTTGTACTAACCTGGATGGAGGTGGAACACATTATTCTTAGTGAAACATCACAGGAATGGAGAAGCATGAATCCTGTGTATTCAATTTTGATATGAGGAAAATTAGTGACAATTAATGACACAGTGGGGCATGGGGGAAGGACAGAGCAGACAGAGAGAGAAGGAAGGAGGGGTGAGGGAAAGAAAAAAAAAGGAAAGAAAATAGTGACTAATTCTCACATGGATTGGATTCAATTTTAACCAAAGTACATTACTTGAACATTAATTTTTAATTTAACATGTTGATATGTTGTTTGGGATATTGCATCCTCACTTATAAGTGAAATGTTTGTAATTTCCCTTTATAACAATATATTTTCTCCAATTTCAATATCAGGTGTTTGTAGATCAAGCAGAATGATTTTGAAATATTTCTTCTTTCATTGTCTATAGGATTTGGCATGATCTGTTTTTTGAAACTCTCCATTACTTTTATTTGTATGGTATTAGTTGTCTATTTTTTGAGACTTTGGGAAAAAAATAAGAAGTTAACTGATGACTTCATGCTGAGGCTCAGAGTCAAAACGCTCTATAATGTCTTATTTGACAATGTGTACGCTGCTTTCTTGGCATTATTATTACTAATATTGCTTGATATTTCGATGCAGTAATTTGTTTTCTTTTCTGAATGTATTTATCTTCGCTTGTGGTTTTTGTTTCTAGTCCTTATCTTAAACATTGTTATTGTTATTGAATCTTAAGCCTTTTAAATTCTGTGAAGGCAAAAAGTAGAAACCTAATTAACACATGTATAGGTTAAAAAAAAAAAAGACTTTCTCTAAAAATGTTAAGGAAATTTTATTGAATTGTATAACCTATAGCATTCCCAGAATGTGCTAGGATCCAGCATATCATAGTTCTTTATTAATTAGACCTGGAATAAATTAACAACAGGTAGAGAAAAGTTTCTATGGCATGTCGAGCCTGCCATGTGGGTGTTACTCCTACCCTCCAACTTTCTGGCAGTTGGCGATTAAGTGGATGTCAGTACCATGAACTGATATGCTGAAAATTGAAGAAAATCCGATTGAGGGGGAATGCATTCTGGCGTTAGTTATAGCTATTAATGCTCTTTCCTAAATATGTTTAATTCTCCATCTTTTGAGCACATGAAGGGATTATAATTTCTACCTTACCTTGGTTGTGTGGGTCCATATGATTAGTTCTAGCCCACAAAGTTTGAAAATAGCTGCTGGTGTGGAACCCCCAGCCATTTTCTCTTTTTCTCTGTCTTGACAACGGGCCATTTGCCATATGGTGACTTCCCTGTCACCCGAGACTGCCACGTGAGGACAGCGTGAAGAGTCTTCAGGCACCACATGGCATGGATAGAGCATGAGCAAGAAATACCCCTCCATTATCTTAAGCCCCTGTATTCCAGCCTAACCTGAGCAAGGCAGAAACGCCACGTGCCTATGAAGAGTCAAGCAGAGAATTCTAATAGGCAGGGGGATGTGTAAGCCTGGGACTGAGGCTACCAAAATAAAGTGGGAGCAGTCAGGATGACCATCACCTTAGTGAGAAGAAGATGGAGATGGGCGGGCTGGGGCAGGTGTTACACAGCTGGCCTGGTCAGTTCAGGTCCCATGTGGCCTTCACCTGCTGTCTCCCATTCTCATTGGTAAATTTAGCTCCTGCCCTAATGATGCCCATCTTGAGTAGTTCAGGGGAATTGATTTAAGAAATCAACTTTTGGGCAGCACCTGTGGCTCAAAGGAGTAGGGTGCCAGCGCCATATGCTGGAGGTGGTGGGTTCAAACCCAGCCCCGGCCAAAAACTGCAAAAAAAAAAAAAAAAAAAAGAAATCAACTTTTGGGCTCCCAGTGCCTGTGGCTCAATGGACTAAGGCACCAGCCATGTACATGTGAGCTGGCAGGTTCGAGTACAGCCTAGGCCTGCCAAACGACAATGACGGCTGCAACCAAAAAATGGCCGGGTGTTGTGGCGGGTGCCTGTAGTCCCAGATACTTGGGAGGCAGAGGCAAGAGACTCATTTGAGCCCAGGAATTGGAGGTTGCTGTGAGCTGTGATGCTACAGCACTCTATTCAGGGTGACAGCTTGAGGCTCTGTCTCAAAAAACAAAAAAGAAATTAACTTTTGAATTGGAAATGTCATGATAGGTCATGGAGTTATGCTGATTACTATTGAAAATAAGAGTTAATGTGGTCTTTGCTTTGAACCTTTATGTGTAAAACTGTGGTTTTGGAAATGGAAGAACAAAACCGTCTTGGAGAAGCCGCTGTCTCTGTTCTCCAGAATCGCTGGCCTTCTGACAAAGTTTGGCGGACCTATCTCTGTCTCTGCATTTCGGCTGTCTGAGAATAAGCATATTCACAGACGTGGAAACTCTACGAGCACAGGCAAGCATTGTCACTGTTGGCCTGCCTGAAGTGAACGCAACCCAGAAGATGCTCAATAATTGTCAGTAGCTGTGAGCCAAAGATGAAGCCCTGAGAAACATGAACATTTAAAGAACATTGAGAAAGAATATTCAGAGAAATAACAAGGAAACCATAAAAATTCATCAGCTTCAGTCCTCTGTGGGACAGGGCAGGTATACATCAATGAAGTTTGTCACATAAAGGAAGCTTGAAAAACATCAACAGTAGATTCAAGAGTAAACTGAGATTTCCTTTGCACTTTTGGTAAAAAGATCAGTTTTACATAGGTGCAAATAATGAATTAGCAAACAACAGCAACGCTGCTGGTGATGAAACAACGCTTCTTCAGAAGAGAAGGAAACTATGGTGATAACTCCTCTCTCCTGACAGATCACGTGGGGTAGAGTCTGGAATTGTACTGTGCTGGTCTTTAAACTGAGGAAACCCATTGGCAACCAAGGATTCTTGAAGAAACCCTGTAACAGAGAAAAGGATGAGAGAGATGCCTCAACACTGCATTCCTGCAACTCCAAGAAACACTTGGGGAAGGGGATTTGTTTTACTAAAAGTCAGAGAAAGGCCTTGATTAGATTAAGTAGAGCTTCTCAAAGTGAAGGAAAAAGAACAATGTAAATTGTTTTATATCTGAATCTAAAATTTTCATCATTGGCGTGGCACCCATAGCTCAGTGCTTAGGGTGCCAGCCACATAAACTGGAGCTGGCAGGTTCAAACTGGGCCCGAGCCTGCTAAACAGCAATGACAACTACAACCACCACAACAAAAATACCTGGGTGTTGTGCCAGGTGCCTATCGTCCCAGCTACTTGGGAGGCTGAGGCAAAAGAATAGCTTAAGCCAAAGAGTTTGAGGTTGCTGTGAGCTGTGACACCATGGCACTCTACCAAGGGTGACATAGTAAGACTCTGTCTCAAAAAAATAAATAAATAAAAATTTTCATCCTCTCAGACAGTTAGACTCTGTACATTGACCACCCAAGGGACTGTAACAAACTGAGAGAGCACAGGGGGTGGAAATGAGATGGCGTCAGGCAGGCGGGGGCCATCACGGCACCGCTGGTCTGGTTGGTTCAGGTCCTGGCTGACCTCCACCCTCTGTCTCCTTCTACTGTTTGGTAAATTTAGCTCCCACCCTAAAGATGCCTATCCTGCACAGTTTAGGTGGTCTGATGTAGGAGATTAACTTTTGAATTGAAATGTTGTTTGGGGTTGTGAGTCCTACTGAGTATTGTTTACTATGGGTGGTGGGTTCTGCCGATTATTGTTGAAGATAAGGGTTGATGTGGTCTTCACTTTGAACTTCAATGTATAAAGCTGTAATTTTGGAAATGGAAGAATGGAACACTCTTGCACAGGCGACTCTTAGTGTTCTCCAGAATCTCAGGCATCTGAAAAAAAAAGTTCGGTGGACCTATCCCCATCTCTGCATGTGGGGTGACAGTGACAGGAGGCCAGACCCTCTTCCTTCAGTAACAACTGGTCAACTGACAGAAGTGGTCAACATAAGGAACTGGGCTGACTCTCCTGATGCATATATGTGGTGCGTTTCTGGTCTCTGAAAATTAGGTCAACTTATGGAGGCAGTCAACATAGGGAGGAGGTCAACTATGGAGGTTCCACTGTTACTGGATTTAGATAACACTTAGTTTGGATTATTTTTGAGGAAGAATAAATTAATAATAATGGCAAACCAGTTAATAGTGAAGGGCTCTCTGAAATGCAAAAAGCAGCCCCTGTCTATTATTCAGAGAGAACTCTGTAAAGCAGAGAGCAACCCTGAGGGAAATAGTTATATTTAATAAAACGAAGCAGGGGGCCAGAGAGGATTAACATAGGAATGAGCTTATCCCAAGGCAGATGGAGCAGCAGGGCAGGGGGCACCTGTGTAGACTGAGATGGGGTTGTGGGAAGGTGGGGGAAGTCATTTTTCTTGCAGAGAGAATGATGCTGTGTCTGAGACGATTCCACAACAGCTGTTGACCTTGCACCAGGGAGAAAGCAGCTGTATTGAGAATGAGATGGAGTCTGTCAGGGTCAGGTGGACTTGGTGCTAGTGGTATGGTGGGTTTAGCTCCTGCCTGCCTTTCCTGTCTCCCATCCTTACTCTTTTGTAAATTTAGCTCCCATCCTAAAGATATCTATCTTGAATAGTTTAGGTGGATTGATTGAGGAGATTAACTTTTAAGTAGAATGTTGTAATAGGTCACTGAGTTATGCTAAGGGTTAATATGGTCTTTGCTTTGAATTATGCAAATCAAGAAAGAATACTGAGAAGGGGATACCTGAGAAGGGTGAGGTCTAGGAGAACAGGTGTTCTCTAGGAGACCATAAGGGTACACCTGCAGGGTCCTCTCCATGGTGACTCAGCTCTTGGGAATTTATAAACTTAGCTTCCTGGAAATTTCCAAATCCTGTAGTTCTGTAGGGGCTGGAATAGCATCTCCCGCTTGATTCAAACTGGGCCAATAAGAAAGGTACCTGTGGGGTGGAACGTTTTGACTGTCCATAAAAAGGGAAAGACCAAGCCAGCCATTTGGAAGTAAGCTCCCGACTGGTGAATAAAGCCCTTCCTCTTATAAACATGGTGTTTGGGTGTTCATTCTCTCCGTTGAGCCTTGTCTTCCTGCAACAATACCACTTTGGAAAAAGGTAGCTTTTAAAGAAGTAAAGATTAGAGTCGGGGTTGGTGAGCCATTTCAGCCACTTCTCTTTTGCAGAGCTTTTTTATGTCTTTCAGTAAGCTCTGATTACTCTAACATGCCCTCTACTCTTTACTCTTTATTTCATCCTGGTTGTCCCGTCCGCTCAGAAGGGGTGTGTCAGCTGAGAGCCTCCCTGGAAGGAATGCGGACGGGTTGCCTGTGAGAGAGGCAAGCAGGTTTTCTTTCTTTGACTCTCTTTTCACAAGGGACAGTTGCTCATCCTAGTCTGTTTTTGTGTCTCTGTGCTTGGATGTCTTTTAATTGTTTATCTGACCACTCAAGAACCTGCTGTTTAGAGCTCCAGCATGCAGTGTGCTTTCAATATCACCATGAGTATGTTTAGTTATCAAAAATGTTACTTAATTCAGGGCTGCACCTGTGGCTCAATGAGTAGGGTGCCGACCCCATATACCGAGGGCTGCGGGTTCAAACCCGGCCCCAGCCGAACTGCATCAAAAATTAGCTGGGCGCTGTGGCGGGCACCTGTGGTCCCAGTTACTTGGGAGGCTGAGGCGAGAGAATTGCTTGAACCCAAGAGCTGGAGGTTGCTGTGAGCTGTGACTCTATAGCACTCCACCGAGCACTCCACTCTGTCTCCAAAAAAAAAAAAAAAAAAATTACTTAATTCTGAGTTAGCAAATAGTACAAATATGTTGAAGTTGGTTAAGAAATCATTCAATATTTTTATAATTTGGACAAAATAACACCCTCTGACTATTCAACACAGCAATCCTATGTGCCAGGCTAGCTCACCTCTAGTCATGTCCCTGCTGAGTTTTCTCTGTGCTATAATAATTACCACCCGAGCCCCACAGTGTGAGACACACAAGTGGGATCACTCATCTCTGACTTTACACCTGTGTCTGGCTGCTGCTGTCACCGCAGTTCCCTCGTTTGGTCCAGGCCCACTACTAACTCTGGTCTTCATTCTGTCACAGGCAGGTGTAATAAATTTCTATGGCTGCTATAGCAAATTGCCAAAACTTACGATGGCGGAATTTCTTTCTACAGTAGGTCCTTGGTCTCAGAGATTCAAAGAATGGACCCACAGCCCACAGATCAGCAGTAAGACAGGATTCACTAGATAGAAAGGAACATAGAAGAAATGAAAGATACCATAGCTCACGGCAGAGGGAAAGACCCAAGAGGAGGTCACCCACAGGCCTTTTTCCTAGAGGGAGATAAGGTCTTGAGAATCACCCTTGGCCAGGACTTGTAGATGGAAGACACGTTGTCAATGTTCACGAATGTATTAACAAATGAACGCAGTCCCTCCGCACCACCTCATCCCAAATAGAGGAAAGTCCATTGCAGAAGAGGCCCGGCTTGTGTGAAATTGCCCAGGCCTAGGAAAAGGGGTTCCTGTCCAGCCCTGAATGGGGGAACCCTGTATCACTTAGTTGCTGAAGCAACACAAAATACAAATTTATTATTTTTTGGTTCTGGTTGTCAGAGATCCGAAATGAGCCTCGAGTTAAAATCGGGTATCAAAAAGGCGACATTTCTTTCTTGGATGCACTAATAGAGTGCATTAGTCAAAGCGTCCAACCAGAGAAGCAGAACCATTAGAAATGTGTGCCTGTGTGGGTGTGTACGTATATGCATATAGTGAGATACTGAATGTGAATATCTGCGTGTGTATATAGATATTATGAGAAATTGGTCATAGTATTATGCAGGCTGAGAAGTGCCACAGTCTGCTGTCTGTAAGCTGGAAATCTAGGAAAGCCAGTGGTGTGATTCCAGTCCAAGTCCAAAGGCCTGAGAACCAGAAATGCCAATGCTGCCAGTCCCAGTCCAAGGGCAGGAGAAGGCTGTGGTTCAACTCAGGCAGTCAAGCAAAGAGTGTACATTCTTCCTGCCTCAGACTTGTGTTCTCTTCAACCCTCGGAGAACTGAATGGGGCCCACCATGTAAGAGAAGGCCATTTACTTTACTGAGTTCCCCAGCTCAGATGCTGATCTCTTCTGGAAACATCCTCATGGAAACAATGCTCGGTCTGGGCTCTCCGTGGCCCAGTCTGTGAACACCTATGAGTGACCAGCACAGAGTGAATCTGTCTCCTGCCTTTTCTGCTTTGCAGAGTCTGCCTGCATTTCTTGGCTTGTGGCTCCTCCTTCTTCCTGCAATGCCAGCATCAGCAAGTCCTCTTTCTCAGCTCGAGTCCCTGCTTCTATCATCACATCTCCCCCTCTGACCCTGACTGTCTCTACCTCTCTCTCTCTGGGATCACGTTGGACCCACCCTGATAAACCAGGGTGACCTCTCGTCTCAAGACCAGCTGATCTGCAGCCTTAATTCCCCTTTCCATGTAACATAACACATGTTTGCAGGTGTGGGGGGTTAGGATCTGATGTTTGGGGGTGCCTATTACTCTGCATACTGCAACAGTGCGTGTGGTCGTGCAGAGGGCAGCAGGGTGAAGATGGACAGCGTGCCCTTAGACAGGGCACATGGCCTCTGCGTTCAGGCAGAACTGAGTTCAGACCCCAGCCTCATGACTGTAGCCACATGACACTCCATCCGGTCACCTCCATCAATGAGCTCATCATTTGTGGAATGTAGATACAGTATACTAAGACATAATATGATAAATTAAAAATGTTTAGCACAAAGCCTGAAATATAAGGGTAACAATTATAGTACCTAATATTTTTTAGTTCTTACTAAGTGCTCAGTAAAATTGCAGCTATTATTCGGATGATGCTGCTGATGATAACATAGCTGAGAGCCTTGAGTCAAGTTTGGTAAATCAACATTCACAGGGTCTGAAACCAAAGGCTGAATACGGCACAGCCTGGCTTGTGGTGCTCTTGGTAGTGATTATTTGAAACTGGCCACACAGTGTTTGCCCAGGTAAAGCCTAGGAAAGTCTGCCATCTCTGCTAACTCACTTTTGCATCTTATCCTACTCTCCCACCCTTTTAGGACTTAAAAGAGCATTGCTTGCCACTTAGCTGACTATTCAAGGTCAATATTCCCTCGTAACATCTTAAGATGCATTAAGAAGTTCAAAAACAAATTCAAATTATTAGGTCTTTGGACTTGTGTCACCAGATTTCTCCTTGTTACCTACATGGATGGATAGAGGCCATAGCCTTGCCATCTTTAAAATGAATATCCTTAGGTAAAATACGCCCTCTTCATCTTAGAAGGAACATCCTTGTGAAAAAGCTCAGCTAACAGCTCATTAACTGACAGAGACAATTTAGCAACTGTCATCATATAACAAAATAATGACATCTTAAGTTTCAGAGAAAGACTGACTCACTAAGGAAGAATGTCTCAAGACTAATTAGTCAATGTCCACGGCTATGTATTAAATCAGCTGATAATTACATGCTAATATCCTTCCATAGACAAAGATACTTGCAGTTTTGTTTTTGATAGCATTAAGTAAGTCTCTTATTTCAACGTGCCCTGTGTGCTAAACTATCTGCTGTGTTTCATGCTATTCACCCAGTCCCTGAGTTCACCTAAAATGGGGTAACACAGTTATAAAATCTAAGTGTCTAAAGCAGAAACAATCATTCATTGGCCCTTCCTCTGCCCCTCTGGTCCTCACCCCCGTGTCAAGCAGCAGTGATCAGTCAGCTAATCAATTATACTGCACAGGCTGGAATGAAAAATCAGTCAGAGGCCAGACTTGTAAGAAAAGATATGAAAAAATAAGAAGCACAGTGGTTACGGCATCAGCCACATACACCAAGGCTGGTGAGTTCAAGCCCAGCTTGGGTACTAAACAACAATGACACCTGCAACAAAAAAATAGCTGGGCGTTGTGGCAGGTGCCTGTAGTCTCAGCTACTTGGGAGGCTGAGGCAAGAGAATTGCTTAAG
>CAUYON010008789.1:0-29153 GCA_963573935.1 Arctocebus calabarensis
TTTTTTTTTTTCTTTGTTTGTTTTTTTTTTTTTTTTTTTTTTTTTTTTTTTTTTTTTTTGAGCCAGAGTCTTAAGCTTTTGCCCTGGGTAGAGTGCTGTGGTATCACAGCTCACAGCAACCTTAAACTCTTGGGCTTTAGAGATTCTCTTCCCTCAGCCTCCCAAGTAGCTGGGACTACAGGCACCCACCACAATACCTGTCTACTTGTTGTTGTTGTTGCAGTTGTCATTGTTGTTTTAGCAGTTCCAGGCTGGGTTTGAACCCACCAGCCCTGGTGTATGTGGCTGGTGCCCTATCCATTGAACCACGGGTGCCACCTTTTTTTCTTTTCTTTTTTTTTTTTTTTGAGACAGAATCTCTCATTCTATCACCCTGGATAGAGTGCTGTGCTGTCATAGCTCACAGCAATGTCAAACTCTTGGACTCGAGTAATCCTCTTGCCTCAGTCTCACAAGTAGCTAAGACTATAGGCTCCTGCCACAACACTAGGCTAGTTTTTCTATTTTTAGTAGAGACATGGTCTCATTCTTGCTCAGGCTGGTCTCAAACTCCTGAGCTCAGGTGAATCACTCACCTCGGCCACCCAGACTGCTAAAATTATAGATGTGAGCTATTGTGACTGGCCTAACATTATATTTTCATTATTAGTTTGTGCCCACCTCTCCCCCTGATTTTCCTACTCAGCATTTTTTACATATTCATAATATTCTGTCATGGATTCAGAATCACTTGTGTCCCCTCTCATCCTACTGTAGGTTAATCCAAATATATTATAAAATGAAGGAATTTATATACATGTCATACATATGGCTTGCTATCATGTCATATCATGATATCATATAATGTATGGAAATATTGAGATATATCTGTAAAAAAAATACCTGCAGAAATGCTAAGGGCTGGCTCAGTGCCCATAGCACTATAGTTATGGCACCAGCCACATGCACCCAGGATGGCGGGTTCCAACCTGGCCCAGGCCTGCTAAAAAACAATAACAACCACCACAACAAAAAAAATAGCTGGGCATTGTGGCGGGTGCCTGTAGTCCCAGCTCCTTGGGAGGCTGAGGCAAGAGAGTTGCTTAAGCCCACGAGTTTGAGGTTGCTGTGACCTGTAACGCCATAGCACTCTACTGAGGTGACATAGTGAGATTCTGTCTCAAAAAAAAAATCATAGTGAGATTCTGTGGAAAAAAAAAAAAAGAAACCAGATTCTGGGCATAGAATGGAAGTACCTATGAATAGACAATATAAGTCACTGAACCACATTTCTGCTCACTTGTTCTCAGGGCTTCTGTCATTTATGGAATAAAATCCAATTTAGTGCATAGCACAAAGTCATTATAGATACTTTACCTACCTGACTAGCACACTCTATGGCCATTTATTTTCCTTATCCTTTATACTTAAGCAAAAATAAAATACAGGTACTTCCCATAATACATAATGCTCCTCATTGTTCTAAAACATTATGTTATTATTGTTAGTTATATGTTTATACCTCGATTTTACCCCCAATACACACTTATAGGTTACATTTTTAGCAAGACATTCCCTGATATATCCATATTGCTCTAAATATCACAGCATTGCCCAATTACTTTTTGTATTACAGCACAGTAGTTTTGAATTTCATTCCCTTACTTATTTCCATACCTAAAGACAGATACTATGTCTTATTTATATTTATTCTGAAGTATCTACATGGTGCAGCACAGATACTGTGCCTAATATAAATTATCTGTTGCATGAATGAATGAAAGATTCCAGGAAGTTCAATCATATGAACTGGTAGTAAAATATATTGTCTATTTTTAAATACACTATACAATGCTTCTGAAATACAGATAATGTTCCTATATAATGCATTAAGTTAAATATCAGTATTATTTTCTTGGTTTAACTTAAGACTTTGGTTTCCTTTGAATATAAAGTTTCTTTGAAAAATAATCCTTTGTTATCAATTTCTAAGATATCCTCAATTCACTGTGATAAACAGCTAAATTTCCCCCTGGGTTTACTATTCTTCCTTGGCTCTTTTTGATCCAAATATACTGTCTGGGTGGATTAATGAAGACCAGGACTCAAGGGTTTTATATATAGACAGTAATGAGTACATATGCATCCTTAAATAAAAAATGGAAAGAACTGCAAAAATAATTGAGGGGAGTAAAACTATAAAATTTCAGGTACATTGAAAGCTAATGTACTTGTGTAAAAAGGATTATTAATGGTGGGTTTCTCTGATGTGCAACAAATCATGGTACTTTGGCTCACTAAATGATGGAAAGTAAAAAATTCCACACAGAAAAAGTTTCATTTGGGATATAATTAATATAATTAGTATCCCAAATAAAATAATGGCAGACCTTACTCCAATAGAATCATTGCACTTTTACCTTCATTAGCTTTTGTTATTGTTTGCTTTCACAGTGGAATAGATATAAAATAAAATCCTTTGTGAAAATGGATGGTGATAGCATCACAAAGCCCTTACCAACAAGGCCACATTCCTTATCACTGCAAGATGAATTATTCACCATTTCAACCTTCTTTCAACATTGGGATATGGAAAGAAGGTGAATTTTACTGTCAGCTTTGCACTTCTGGGGTCAGTTGAGCACTTATCTTTAAAGCAGCAGAGGAAACGTTAATTTTGCAAGATCCTCCAGTAGATCCTACTGCAATGGAAATCCAACTAGGACCTTATCAGCCTAAAAGATCGGTCTTGGATCTATAAAAGACATAAATCACCTTGAAAAGAATGATCTCAGGCAGGAAAAGGGAAGAATTTTGTTGCAGTGAATTTGCAGTTTCAGATATGAAATTTGCCTTTCATTTGTGCAAAAGTATCATTTTCATTTTTTAATTGGGACTTCTTTTGGTACATTTAATAATATACTGAATTGGAAATTTCTTCTGTTTCTCTGATTCCATTACCCTGGACTGCTCAACTACAAGGTATGTTTAAGGTCCAGTGATGAAACTGGCCATATTTGTCTCTCATCTTCCTCTTTCCACTCTTGTTTTGCCATAAGTGATTCATTTTTCCTTCTATTTATTTCAATTTTACTTGCTAATTTCAACAAGTGAGGTAATACATTAGTTTGTAATGAAATTAGATAAATCATATCTTCTTTTACTCAGAAGAGATTTTTATTTTAGAAAGGTGCAAAGTGGGAAGTAATCTAAATAGGTTAGTTCCTTGAAGTTTTTTTTTTTTAATTAACTCTTTCATTGCATTCATGCCATCAACATTGTCTAAACACTTTATTTTTCCTTCCTTCCATCCTTCCTTTCTTTCTTCCTGTCTTTCTTTCGGTTTTTTTTGGGGGGGGGACTCTGTCTTGCTTTATTGCCCAAGCTAACATGCTTTGGCATCAGCCCTTCTGATAGCAACTTTAAACTCCTGAGCTCAAACAATCCTCTTACTTCAGCCTCCCAAGTAGCTCCTGCCATAATGCCCAGCTAAATTCTCTATTTTTAATACAGATGGGTCTCTCTCTTGCTCAGGCTGTTCTCAAAATCTTGAACTCAAGTGATCCTCCCACCTTTGTCTCCCAGAGAGCTAGGATTTCAGGCATGAGCCCCCATGCCAGGTCCTATGATTAAACATTTCTTATGTCCTCATATTTCCCAGAGATGATATTCTCCCCAAGGACAAGTAGATTTGAGGAGTGTTTGACATATCAAGTTCAGATCCTTAGTGATTTCTATGTCATCTGTCCTGAAACTGATCCTTGTCATAGGATTTCTTTTGCTGTCTTTCCTCTCATCGTAGCCATTCTCTAACTTTAAGGAAAAAACAAAAAAAGCAGAAAAAAAAACAAAAACAAAACCTTCTTCCTAAAGCATTTCCCCTCCACAAGGTAAAGTATCAGAACCTACCTCCATGTCACCAAGCAAAGGGACAATTTGAAGTAGTGGTTTCTGGGTTGAGAAAGTAAACAACTCTGATGACTAAAATTCCTTATAAAAATAAAATTTCAAGTATTTTTTTCTTTCAACAAAATTGAGAGAAGGCTAAAGTATAGATTATTAAAAATAAATTTTAGATTGTTCCACATCTCTGCAATTGTAAACTGAGTTGCTATAAACATCCAAATCCAAATGTCCTTATGGTAAAATTATTTTTTTTTTCTTCTAGGTAGATACCTAGTAATGGAATTGTGGGATCAAATGAAAGGCCTGTTTTTAGCTCTTTGAGGATTCTCCATATTTTTCAAAAATGCTATGTTAGTTTGCAATCCCACCAACAGTGTATAAGTATCCCCTTCTTTCTGTACCTATACCACCATCTGCAGCTTTGGTATTTTATGATGTGAATGGATAAATAAACTGTGGTGTATGTATACTATGGGATACTATTCAGCCATAAAGATAGATGGAGACTTCACACCTTTTGTATTTACCTAGAAGGATATGAAGAACATCCTTCTAAGTAATGTATCATAAAAATGGAAAAGCAAGTGTCCAATGTACTCAATATTAATATGAAACCAGTAGAGGAACAATTGTATGTCTACATGAGAGAAAACCACATTTAAATTTTTAAAAGGGGGAAGAGTGAAAGGGGGGAGGAAAGAAGATGTGGTAAGCTCTCACCAATCAGATACAATGTAGGAGTATATGGCACACCTCCGGGATGAAGGGCTCAAGCCCAACTTGAACTTTATCTGACAAATACAAACAATGTAATCTAATTGTATATACCCTTATACTAATGTGAAATTTAAAAAAGAAATAACAGAAAAAGATTTTAAAAATAATTTAAATGCTAGAACATATGATGGTTTTCTTTCCTTTTAACTGATTAGGGAGTCAAAGGACTGAAAGGCATCAACTAACAAAATTCCTTTCATCTCCATTTATGTACTTGTCACTTGTCCCCCAACCCACAAAATCAGGATATGCTCAAATTCTGCAGTCACCTGTGAGGAGTCCTGTGTAAAAGAAAAGGAAGCCCTTGGTACTGGCATGTTCCACCTCCCATGAATATCGTATTTTCCATTGGTAATTGGCTCTATTTATGTGAACAAGGGTTATCATGTTTAGCTTTGTAGAGGCAAAGGGAACCCCAGCAATCTGTAAAAACTAAAATTGGGAAACGAATCGAGGATGAATTCTGACTCATTCTAGAAATAATATTCATAATTAGCTACACGAATTAAAAAAGTTATGAGATCCTTTTTATGCCTTTAAGGGATTGTTCTAAGAATATTTTATTTTATAAGTGAAATAATGTACCAAAATTAACACAGCATATAACTTTGACCGGTGGTAATCCCAAGATAATTGTAACGATAAATTAGTGCAAATTTTTTTTTTTGAGTCTCAAGCCTGGACCACTGCAAGTCTGGACATTCACTGGGGAGAGGCCAGCCAGGCAGCAGTTCAGAAACAGACGCCGGACCACCTCTGAATCAGGAAAGACCCGGTGCCTTACTTCTGGGATGAGCACTCCCTCCCAGTATTCTTGAATAAGAGTATGCCACCTGTCAGAGGCCCTAAGATGACACCTTCTGAAGGTAGCTATTATCCTGGAAAGCTCATTTTTTCCAGAGTATTTCCTTTCAAACCTCCCAGTATTTACATGGTAATTGCCAGTTGAGAATTGTGTCTTTCCATCCCGGATTTTCACCCCCCCAGCCTGCTCCACCCGCACCATCCTGACCTGGCTTCTAAGCTTCTGGGTGGAGAACCAGCCCCATCCTGGGCAGTATGGAGAAGTCCCACTTCATTAAAAGACACCTGGCAGCACAAAGTTTTAGCTCTTAATTTAACAAAAAGGTAAAGTCCTTTGTGAATTATTGCATGAAATTGTGGAGGAAATTAAACAAAAACAGAAAGCACAGGCAGAGCTGAGTTATCAGACCCCAGACTGTCCTCTTCTCAGACGTGATTCCAAAGGTCTGGGGGAGCGCAGCTGCGGAAATGTGATTCTGTTTCTCCACCCGCCCCGCAGGCCAAGACGCACCGTGGACTCCTGGGCGATTACTATGGGCTATCCGGCTATCGTTGGGTTTGTGGCCTTCGCCTACCGGGTCCTCTGTGCGCTGAGACTCCTCGTGCAGCAGCCATCCCCACAATTGCTATTAAGAGATGGGCGCCCTGTGCCAGAGCTACACACACACACAGGCTGGACAAGCTGCGGGCACAGGTGGACCCGCCAGTTTTCTCACGTTAGCTTTCGAACTCACTGATTGCCCACACTACAAAGAAAAAAATTTCCCCGAGTGCTTATGAAGCTCCCAAATTACCCAAGGTAAAGAGACAAGGGAGTTAGATATGCTTCAGGAGCATGAGTTACATACAACTTAACATGGCAGGAACTGTCTTATAAACCTTCAAAAAGCTGAGGCAGAGGCTCGCACCTGTAATCCTAGCACTCCCGAGAGGCAAAGACGGGAGGGTTCCCTTGAGCTGGGGCCTTAGAGAAGACCCTGAGCAAGAGAAAGGAGATCCATCTCTACTAAAAGTAGAAAGATTGGCAGTGGGTTGTGGTGGGTTCATGTAGTCCAGCTACTCTGAAGTCTTGAGGCAGGAGAATTGATTCAGCCCAGGAAGCTGAGGTTGCTATGAGCTAGGCACAGGCCATAGCACTCTAGCCTGGAAACAGAGTGAGACTGTTTCAAAAAAAGGGAAGGGATAGAAAGGGAAGATAGGGAAGGAGAAAGGAGGAACAGGAAAGGGAGGGCAACCTTAAAAGGAAAGCAAAACCCAAAATGTGTGATTCATATCTGGAGGAGGCTGGAGATTCTTTGTCCCCTGTGCATGTCCAGGCTAGCTTGAATGAGAATCACTCACCTTTTGGTTTTATAGTTTATCTCTTGTATTGTCTTTACACCTGTTTTAGCATACATGTTTTTCATTTTGTTAGATTGGTCATTTAAAAAATATAATATTCAATGTCTATCCCCCCAAATTAAATTCTTTTTAAAGAATATTAAAATATGATTTTAATAATCATTCAATGAATGTTTGGGGGAACTTACTATGTTGAGGGAGCCATTATCCATATAGGGTAGTGAAGACCAACAATTAAAATGTAAACATTACAAATGTACTTATTGTTTGCAGAGAAATATAAAAGAATTATCGATAAAAGCTTTTCAAACATAAAACATTAAATTTAAATAAATTGTCTGGTGGTAATATAAGTTCAGGGAAAGAAGAGCTTGTTAAATACACAGACAAATAGAATTAAACAGGAAGGAAGTATCATTTCATGGGGAAGACATAGCAATACATGTATTACTGAAATAACTTTACAAACTGGAGGAACTACTCAGTGAAGATTTGCTTAGAAAAGTAATGGGGAAATCAACTTACTAAACAGTTGTGTTGAAAGTAGCAAAAAATTAAAAATTCTGGAGTGACTCTTCCTTCTCTCTACCAATAAGATGCGTTGAGTTATTTTATGAGACTTCATCCTTTTTCCAGAGCACAGCCAGAAAAATTCTATTTAATTCAAGTGTGGTGATTTTGAAGAGTTGGCCAAAAGCCAGATGAGTTGAGTCTGGAATTTCTCAGGTTCCCCTGGACTTGAAAATAAAATCCACAGTTCAGCTAAGAAAGCTGAATGTCTTAGCAACCAAGAAAATTAATTTTGGCAGTGCTCAGAAAGATGTCATAATCCTTATTTTCATTCCTCACCTGAAATCTTTGCAGGAGATTCAAATCCAGCTAGTACAGGAATTGGGGAAATAGCTGTATGTTGTGATTATTGCTCAGTGAAGAATTCTAAAGTATCTAACATCTAAAAGCCATAACAACAACAAAGCACAAGTATTTCATAGTATAATCCTTGGAGACTTGAGTCTTCTTCCCAAGTGCAACTATAAGAGAATCTATGTGAAACCAGAGAGTAGCTGGCTTCTACAGTGACATTTAGATAAAGCAAGGTAGAGTCATGTAGAACACAAGGCTGAAAGTTTTATTGTTCTAGTTATATATAAAAAGCTTACAGGGCAGGATGTTATTTCTTAGCTCCCAGAGTTTCAACAGTAAATGTAGATTAATACATAAATAAAATCTAAATAAAATGAATAAATAAAATCTATTATTTGCTTTATGAAGGACAGGAAGAATGAGGGGAATTACTTGAATAAGTTTTAAAAATCTGGGACATGGAGGCTTGCAGCTTAGGTTGTGAATTTATAGTGGCATCAGTTATCAAACACTTTTTTTTTTTCTTGTCTCCAGCAATTCTGAATCCTTGACAGAGAGTTGGAGGAAACTGTATTACCTAGGGCTAAAGTTTCCCAAAGTGTGTGTGATGGAAAGGTGAGAGAATAAGTATATTGAAGGTAACTGACAAAAAAAAAAAAAATCAAAATAATGGACTCTGGTACCAAAGCTGGGTGGAGACAGTACCACAAGTGGAAATGGGTGTGACTATGGCTGTAAATGTGCTCAGGCTTATGAGCTCCTAGGATGGTGCATTGACAGGGAGCAAAAAGAAAGAGAGGAACATTTACAGGCCAAGGAGCCTGAATGAGACTAGACAAGTTATGGTGAGAGAGAGATTAGATAAGGTTAGAGAGGACCCTGCGAGCAGTATTTGAGAGTTAGGAGCCTAGAGCACACTTTAAGGTATTAGATAAAAAGCAAGAGATGAGGTAATTTGGAAATTTGTTGGGGCAGTGAATCTCTTAATTTATACTATAAAAATAACTAGATTTTATGCCTCACCCTGATCACCATCATAGAAAGCTGGCAAGCTATCTTAGGATTTCACAAACACATCCTAGCTTTATATGTACATGAAGTCAAAGATAAAGATTTGGGTTGTATGCACAAAACAAAAGAGAAAGAGAGGGAGATGTGGAGAGGAGACAGAAGCTGTTATGAATATAATTCTATGGATTTCTTTTTGTAGGAGTTAGCTGAGTTAAATAGTTTTTTCAAGTCACCTTGGCTTTATCATGGTCTTGCTCTGAAATAGATATAATTTTAGTCCTCTTTTAACACAGGCAATTACATTGACTAAAGAGCTGTCACTGAATTTGCTCACATCTATTTCTTGCATTCCATCCCCTGAACTTCACCATAAAAACAACAATGTAATATTCTACTGAGCATCTACTGTGTAGTGAATCTATGTGAATTTTGTAATTCAGTTTCCTCTTCCTGGAATATACTTTTTCCATTTTTCCTCCTAAGATAGTCCTGTCCTTTCCTAAAAACTTAGCAAAGCATCACACATTTTACATTGCTGACACTCTTAGGCAGACAGTGATCCATTTTCCTCATAAATTCATTATCTTTTGCCATTGTATTACAACTGATAATTTAACTTTTCTGGCCACAAAATTGAATTGATCCTCAAAATCAAATACATCATCAGTAAATGGAAGATAATAAATGAACATTTGCTAAATCAGTGTCTGGTGCATGAATCAATTAATAAATAAATCTGCATCAATATATTCTGCACTGTTCTCTTCCAATAAATTGCTACAAAAGGGAAAACATTGAGTTCCATTCATAATCTCCAAGCAGATAATATGCTTTATATTTTGAGAATCTTTTCCAAAGACAGCCTGCATTATTTGAATGTAATCTAACATGGTTGGTAACAATGGTCATGTTTTTATTGAGAATTTCAGAAACTCTGATATCAATGACATTGAGGATCAATATAGGAAAGAAATAGGATGAAGAAGGTAGTTAAAAACAGCCACACCCAGCTAACACTGAACTGAAACCACATTTCCCCTACATGCTATGTATCAGGTCCTGTGATAGGCTTTTGAAGAGATGGAAATATGTATAGTGTTTAGTTCTTATTATTAAGAATTGAAATTTTAGACTGAGTGCAGTGGCTCACGCCTATAATCCTAGCTCTCTGGAAGGCTAAGGCAAGTGGATTGCTTGAGCTCAGGAGTTCCAGACAAGCCTGAGCAATAACAAGACCCTATCTCTACTAAAAATAGAAAAATTAGCCAGACATGATGGTGCATGCTTATAGTCCCAGCTACTTGGGAGACTGAACCCAGGAGTTTGAGGGTTGCCATTAGCCATGGCACTCTACTCAGGGTGATAGAGTGAGACTCTTCCAAAAACTAAATAAAAATAAAATAAAATAAAATGCTTCTGCACAGCAAAGGAAATGATTGATAAAGTGAAGTGAAAACCACAGAATGGGAGAAAATATTCCCAAACTATCCAAGTGACAAGAGAATAATAACTAGAATATATCAGTAGCTCTACAATTTGATAAGAAAAAGTCAAATAATTTGATTTAAAAATGGGTAAAGGATATGAATTGGACATTTCTCAAAAGAAGACATAAAAATGGCCAACAGGTATATGAAAAATGCTCAATGTTATTAGTTATCAGAGAAATACAAATTAAATTTAAAATGACTTTCACCAAAAAGACAGAATTAACAAATTCTGGCAAAGATGTGGATGGAAATGTTAATTTGTGCAACCACTATGAAGTATAGTATTGAGGTTCCAAAAAACTAAAAATAGAACTACCATATAACCCTGCAATCCCACTACTATGTATATACTTAAACAAAGGGAAATCTATGTCAAATAAAATATCTGCACTCCCATGTTTATTGTCCCCACACTATTCACAATAACCAAGATTTAGAATTAACCTAAGAGTTCATCAACAGAGGAATGGATAAAGAAACTTTGGTATATACATACTATGGAATATTATATAGCCACAAAAAATGAAATCCTGCCATTTGTAGCAAAATGGATGGAACTGGGGAATATTGTGTTAAGTAAAATAAGCCAAACACAGGAAGAAAAATCTCACATGTTTTCATTCAAATGTGGGAGCTAAATATTAAAAACAAGTGATGTCATGGAGATAGTAGAATGACAGTTACCAGAAATCAAGAAGGGTGGCAGGGAAGGGGGATAAAGTGGGAGTGGTTAATGGGTGGAACAATGCACATCAGAACTTTGTAAGTTCTTTGGCCAACATACATAGGCACACTATAGTGCCATGTACATGTGGTGCAAGTTCAGCCTATGAAAATTAGGTCAACTTAAGGAAGTGTTCAACTATGGAGGTTCCACTGTAATTAGAAAGATAGAATGAACTATTTTTGATAGCCAATAAAGTGACTATAATTGACAATAAGTTAGGATATCAATTATTGTATATTACATGCCTATATAAAAACATCATATATCAAACAGATACAATTATTATATATATCAATAATAATTAGCCATTTGAAAAGTTAATTAAAAAATTTTAAAACCTTATTAGAAGAGAAACACTTAAAAAACCTTGTCAGAGCTTATTTATCATCATCCAAGGAAGAGGAATATTTTTAAACTCATGCAATTCTATTTGCTGTAATTTGTGGTCAACCAAGCAACACTCTGATTATAAGTTTAGATTTCAAGATATTTAATTTTGAAAAGGTGTTCTGGTTAAATGGCACTAGGTTATAGAGCAGAATAGTTCTCTACTGGCTAACTATACCAGAGAATGCCTAGAAATGTGGCATTCAGGATTAGGATTAGGTCAATCATCACTCTAAGAGCTCTTCAGGACAACTGTGTCATGCTTATCTGTGTTTTCTTCCTTCTGAAATAGAGTTATCATGAGAACAAAACATCTCAGAAATGACTTCACTGCTGCCTTCCTAATTATTGATTCTGTGACTCAGATATTCTGAGATTACCTTCTGGATTACCTAAATTTGGGTTGGAATTGGGAACTTCAAGTTTGTACCCTGTTAATATTTCTAATTGAATTGAGATAAACAGAGGGTCAAGGATGATCATTTAATAAATAATTTGGAGGACTTGCTAGGTTCAGGGAGCCACAATCCACATAGAATTGTGAGAATAATTAAAACATAAAGCCACTTGATTATAGATTGCTTATACAATAGGGAGAAAGATATATCATTGGAATATAAAACCAAAAAGCAGATTCATAGTCTGGAGAATAAAGATGACTACCTCTACTTTTCCCTGCCTAGGAGAGTGAGAATTGTTTCTTGGGATGAGTGACCCCGGAGACAGGATCCCATTGCCATTATCCTAAAACACATGCTCTACATTGTCTAGCATGGGCCAAGTTCCCTGTACTGTCAACAGAGCACCTGAAAGACCAAGAACAGCATGTGTTTAACAACCTAGAATCCCTCTCACTGCTGCTGAGCAGCCTTATTGCTGCACTGACATGAAAGAGACATTCTTTTTCATACCTGATTTTGCTTCTGCTGGATTTTACTATTTTGTAGTTTGGTGTTAGTTACTACTACTAACCCTTGCACATGAATGACAGTATTAATAACTACACTGATAATGATAATATTTTACACATGCATATCCTTCATACATTCCAGAGTATTCTCATTCTACTTCATACTCATCCTCACAGTAAGCCGATGATATTCACCCCATTCGATAGGTAAGAATACTACAAATCCATGTGGTTATTTCAGATTTCAACCCTAGAAAGTTAGAGAGAGAGCCCAGAATAATATCTAGTTAACAAGTCTATGTCCTCTTTCAGATGCACTTTTCACTATCAGTCATGGAGCAGGCAGTCTGCATGAGAGGAAATGCTTTCTCTTGTACATATGGAAGACAACTCTGGAAGTCTGAAAACACGAAGGCATAAAGGAGCCAGGGGGTCTTATTTCTATCATCCTCTTCAGTGCTCTTCCTTTTCAAACTCTCCGGCCCACATAACTAGAGGAAAACTTGTGAACCAACATTCTTTGCAATAGCATACATTTTTATTCATTCTTTGCATGTGATTAATACCAAATGCATTTCCTCTGCCTTCAGCTGCTTTCATTCCTTATTTCTGTCACATTCTTGGGGTTTGATGGAGAGAAGAGAAAACACAGGTATTAACCATATAGCAATACAAAAAACATTTTTAAAATTTTAAAAAGTTTAAGGTAGAAACATGAATAGCACATTTAAAGTCCTTTTATTTTTCAAGCTCATAAGAGGAGATGATGAGTTTTTAGGTGTTTATAAGAAAAAAATCCAGGGAAAATTTGAAAGACAAAAAAAAAAATGGAGAGGATGGTTTTAAACAATACATTTTAAATGACTTCCTTTTGAAATGTTTGAAATACGTATTTCACATGCACAACAACATATGCAATTCCCTTGGACAATCATTTTATTTTACTATATTAGCAGCCAATCCTGCAAAGGAAGCAAACTTGCTTTCTTCATTTTAAACAGAAGAAAGAGTCAATGGACTTGAGAATGCAGGATAATTAGAAAAATCACCATAAACGTAAGAGGGAGAAATGCTGATAAGGAACAGGAGGGGGCTAGCAGAAAATAGAGCAGCAACTCAGAAAGTGTCAAAAGGTTGCACCTGGAAGAAGAGCACTGGATTCATCATTGCAAACCTCTGACAACAGGGCTTAAGCCTATCCACCTCTGAACTGCTTCTAACTGCTACTAAAATACACTGAATTTCATAGATGGAGGCTAAATGTATGCTTGGATGCCAACCTAGGGTATCTTTCCTTCTGATAAAATATGAAATAATCATTGCTAATCTCCTGCTAAATTTCTAGAAATCTAGAAATGAAAAGCATTGGCAATCATTTAATTCCACTACGCACAATTTTTTCAAGTTTTCTTCTGTTTGACTTTTGGCAGAGTAAAGGGGAAAGAATCCCAGACTACAAAAAAGGTGGCAAAAGTCGGAGTCTCAGCTCAATATATAATTAGGTGGGGGCGGCTCCTGTGGCTCAGCGAGTAGGGCGCCGGCCCCATATACCGAAGGTGGCGGGTTCAAGCCCGGCCTCGGCCAAACTGCAAAACAAAAAAATAGCTGGGCGCTGTGGCGGGCACCTGTAGTCCCAGCTACTAGGGAGGCTGAGGCAAGAGAATCGCTTAAGCCCAAGAGCTGGAGGCTGCTGTGAGCAGTGTGACGCCACGGCACTCTACCCAGGGCGATAAAGTGAGATGCTGTCTCTACAAAAAAAAAAAAAAAAAAAAAATATATATATATATATATATATATAATTAGGTGGAAGACCTCTACCAGATGACTTAATAAGGCTGAGATTCATTTCATTTAAACCAAAGTAAGGGTTGTATTCTACCAGGCCTGACAACTAAGTTGTCGAACTCACCCTAGAAAAAGTGTTCCATACATCATTGCTGAATGTCATTGAAGTCAGCTTTGAAGTACTCACCTTGGATAGCTATGCACTGATGCCAGCATCTTGTCCACCCTTAAAAGCAATTTTAAAACTCTTTTCTTGGAAAGGTCCTCAAAGCTATTGTCATATTACCCTTGATGTCTTGAATGTCATTAAAATGTCTTTCTTTAAATATTTCTTTTATCTTCAAGTAAAGAAAGAAGTCATTGGGGGCCAGATCAGGTGAGGGGGGAGGGTGTTCCAATATAGTTATTTGTTTCCTGGCTGAAAACTCCCTCAGTGCCATGAAAGCTGATATATTATAATAATATAAGAGCCTTGAGTTGTTAGCAAAAAGTTCAGACCTTTTTGTCTAACTTTTTCATTCAGCCTTTTCAGTACTTCCAAATAGTAAACTTGATTAACAATTTGTCCAGTTTGTACAAATTCATAAAGAACAATACCTCTGATACCAAAAATGTTTAGCTACATTGTTTTGATTCTTGATTTTTACTGACAGAATGTATTTAGTTGTGGAGAATTGAGTGACTTCCATGTTTACGTAGACACCCTTTTTTCTGTCACCAATGATTACCCAACCTAAAAAATCATCTTGCCTCTCCAAAAGGTCTTGGCAAATTTCAACTGTCCTTTGCTTTTTATTCATCTGCAAGCTCCTTTGGGACCATTTTTTTTTTTTTTTTTATTAAATCATAACTATATGCATTAATGCAATCATGGGGTGTGCTGGTTTCATATACAATTTGAAATATTTTCATCAAACTGGTAAACATAGCTTTCATGGTGTTATTAGTTATTGTGTTCAGACATTTGGGAACATTTTTTGCACAACACATTTCTTATGTAAGATTTTCAGTTAAGATCTTTCTAACTGTTTCTCTGTGGATGTATATTTGGTCTGCAGTTGGCCAATGATTTGGATGCATAATTCAACAAATTTTTCCAATGTTTTTATTAGTTCTTTTTATTAGCCACCCTGACCTTTCTTCATCAGTGACACTTTCTCTCCCCTCATAAACACATTTAATCCATCTGTACACTGCCTTTTTCCTCATGGCATTATTCCCATAAATCTGGAGTAACAAGTCTCTGATTTTACTTTCCCTCTTACCAAGGTTAACAAGAAATTTAATGTTTGTTCAATATTCTAATTCAAGCTCTAACATTCTCATGATAGCACACAGAAACACACAACAATAATGAACAAACACACTCGGCAAGACACTGCCACACATCAACACAAACAAAGTTGCGAGACTTTGATATATCGGGGTGTTTGTACAGTGCTTCCAACATAAGTGCACCATTGTAAATTCACGGATTTAATTGTGCTTATTTATATATATGTTTATAAATAATAAGTTATAAAGTTTTATGTCTTAAAAATGCTCATTTCAACATTCTTTGTAATTGATCCTGGTCAAAGATAAAACAAAACACAATACTTAAATGTTGATATTGTCTTTCATATTCCAAAAGAAAATACATGGATAGCACTCACCCTAGTGTCACGTTGAAATATCTAACACATACTTACGCATTAACACATTTTACATAATACATAACAATAGTGTTGATTACAAAAACCACAAATCTAGTTTAAAACAAAAATCTCTACAATTCATTTATTGACTCTAGGTTGTGATTCTTCTTCAGCATGAATTATTTCTTGATACTGCTTTACTAAGAATAATTTAGTTTCTCACACACACACTCTCATACACCACCTCACACACTCATTTACAGCATCATGTCTACTACCTAGAAAGAATCTGGGACCTTGTTTTTATTTGCCTTACCCTTTGAAATAATTAATTTATGTCAGAAGAATAAACTGATTTATGGATTATTTGTCCATTCATACTATGTTGAAAGTTAAATTGTCTTCATTGCTCACCATTTTAGTATAAATATGAGAGATAGCTTTATCTGTTATGTTTTTTTTTTCCAAGGTTACTCAATAATGATACTGTGTGTGAATGATACTTTTTTTTTTGCTGGATAATGGCTTCTTTCCATTCAATAAAAATAGTATATAACATATAATAATCATATCTTTATTTAATTTTTTCTAAGTATTTTGTATGATCGCTTCTCAGCCTTTTGGCTAAGATCAAGTGTAGTAAGTATTTTGCATGTACCAAATTCTTTAACTCCCAGGACAACTTGGCAAAATAGCTATTATTATTATTTCATCACTTTTTTGATAATGAGAAAACTTGATTCAGAGAGAAGCTAAACAACTGGCTATCAACAACATAACTATTAAATGAAAAAACACCAGGGTATTGACTCAGGCTGTTATGCTCAGGGTCCATGTATTAATGACTTTATTGTAAATGGAGAGTGAAGTATACACATTTTCAACTACTTTAAGGTAAATACAGTAGGACCTTAGTTGTTGATCACCTCTCTACATTGACTACCTCCATAAGTTGAGCTAATTTTTGTAGACCAGACATGCATCACATGTTTGTATCAGTACAGGAGCCCTAGTTCCTTACATTGACAATTTCTGTATATTGAACAGTTTGTTACAGTCCCTTGGCTGGTCATCTTCAAGAGGTTCTACTGTATAATTTTTCATAGTGATGACATTGTGTGCAGTGAAGATTACCTCAGAAGGAAAACTATGCTTTTCATATGTACCATACATGAACTCAAGCTAAGGTGTATGAGTTAGGAAGATGTGGCTTCCTCTTTCAATTACATGTATAGAAGATTTGATATAACTTACGATTAAATGGAAAGAATTTCTCTTTTCTCATTTATTTCATCTTTTGTAATATTAAAGATTAAAAAAGATAATCATCTGAAAATATACTTGACTTCTCTGATTGCAAATACTTCTACTACTGTGCCTATGTACATTTAATGCCACAAAATTTATTTCCCTTTTAATCACTCCCTAACAGAGTGAAAACAGGTTACTAAGAATTATGTGAGATAAATAATTTTTCTTTAGCTTTTAGTTTGAGTTCCATATATACCCAAATATCATTTTTTAAGTAAAATAAAATTATAAAACTGAATGGTCTAGAATAGTTGTCTGCCCTTGTATGTAGGCTCTAAACTATTCTAAAGAAACATGTATTGTCATATTCACTTTTGCATCCATAGCACCCAGGCCTGTCTCTTATGTAGTATCTAGTGTAAAAAAAAAATGTGCCTTGCCAAATTGCACAAGGTGATTAAAAAATACTTATTCAAATATGTTCAAAATGCTTACATTGTAAGTATATAGATCCATGAATCATGAAGAAGTGAACACAACCTGTATCCACCACCAAGTTTAAAAGGAAAAATTCCGCAGCATAACGGCAGCTCTCCCCATGATCCTCTCAAGCTCTCTCTCTTTTCAAAAAGGAATCACGACACCATGACATGACGTGTATGTAACACAATAGAATATTTTTGCCTCTCTTTGAGCTAGATATGAATGGAGTATCACAATGTTCCATAACATCTGGCTTTTTTCACTTATTAAAATGTCTTCAATATCCATCCAAGGCATTGTTTGGAGTTTTTGCACAGTCCAGTTGTCTGCAGTATGTTATGCTATTGGTGAATGAAACACAATTTTTCTGTCAACTGTTCCTGCTGTTGTTGAACCTTTGAGTAATTTCCAGGCTTGGGTTCTCATAAAAAATATTACTGTGAGCATCTTTTCTGGCTGAGATGAGAATATGTTTTTGTTGGGTAGATACCTTGGATTACAAGTACTATTTCATTAGATAGGCATTTATTTAGGTTGGTACATAATTGTGGATAGATTTCTGAAATGTTTGTACAAGTGTGCACTTTCTCCATGAGTATATTATTAATCTAGTGGCTATGTATCCTCTCTGATTGTCAGAATTTTAATTTGCAACCATTGTGGTGAATTTTTCAAGGCATAGTATTGTGGTTTATTTTAACTTTTCATCAATTCTGATTATGGGGAATACCTTTTTATAAATATTTATTGGCCAACCAAATTTATTGTTTTGTTAATTGCCCATTTAGTATTTTACTGATATTTTGCATGAATTGACCCTAACCCTAACCCCAACCCTAATCCCAACCCCAACCCCAAGCCCAACCCCAACCCCAATGCAGTCTTTTTCTTATTCAGAAAATAAGAATTGATTTCATAGGAAAAAAGAGAATTGATTTCATTACAATTTTATTTCTTGATTATAAATTTACTTACTATAAGAATTGATCTTCTTATTATAAATGTATATATAAATAAATTATATATTATGGAAACAAATCTTTTCCTGAATATATGTACCACAGATATATTTTCCTGCTCTACAGGTTGTATTTGTGACACTATTAATGGTGTAATTTAATAAAGTTGTGTTCTAAATTTTAATGTACTGAATCATTTTTGTGCATTTATTGTAAAGATCATCTTTTCCCAACTGTCCTGTGGTACCATCTTTTGTAAATCAAGTATGAATGTGAATCTGAAGTCTCTATGTATAATCTCTGATTTTTTGTTAATATCACACCATCTTAAATAATTATTCCAACTTTCTAAGAAGATTTCATTATCTCATAATGTAGAAACGTCATCTAGGTGGCATTTCAACTTAATCTTGATTTCTCTTAACTCTTATATTTCCATATATACTTTTAAAAGTTTTTCATCTTCCATAAAAGTAAACTGCCAAAATTTTATATATTTTATTGCATAATTACATTAAATATATGTATTGCAGTGATTGAAACTTTAAAAATTATGGATTTTTCCAGTTCATTAAAATAACAATTTCCTTCATTTTATCTGAGGTTTACCCATCTTTCTTTAGATTTCTTTTTAAGTATTTGATCTTTCATCAACGTCATTGTAAAGAGTATGTTTTTAAAATATTTTCAGATTGTGACTTGGGAGGCTGAGGCAAGAGAATTGCCTATGCCCAGGAGTTGGAGGTTGCTGTGAGCTGTGTGACGCCACGGCACTCTACTGAGCGTGATAAAATGGGACTCTGTCTCTACAAAAAATAAATAAATAAATAAATAAATAAATAAATAAATAAATAAACAACACAAAACAAAACAACAAAAAAATAAAATATTTTCAGATTGTTATTTGATGTTACTTAGAAAAGCCTATTCTTGTAAATCAACCGTGTATCCAGAAACTATCCTCCGTTTACTTGTCACTTCATATAATTTGAGTATAATTTGAACAACCAATCCTCATTATTCATAGATTCAATAATTGTGAATTCATCTACTCAAGAGAATTTATATGTAGCCCTGAAATCAATACCCATGATACTTTTGTGGTCATTTGCAAACAAGCACAGAGTGGTGAACAATTTGAGTTGTCAATGCATATATTTCCAGCTGAGGTCAAACAATGTATCACTCCATCTGCCTTTTTTAAGTCTATTTATGCCACATTTTTGCCCTTTTTGGTGATGACTTTTATTTTAAAGTAGCCTCCAAGCCTAGTGCTAAAGTGTTATCCAGTGTTTGTAGCGGCAAGAGGGCTGTGATGTGCCTTTAGGAGAAAGTACGCGTATTAGACAAGCTTCAGTCAGGCATGGTTTATAGAGCTATTGGATATGACTTTAACATAATGAATCAACAATGTATATTCATAAAGTGTCTTTAAATAGAAATGCACATAAATAATTTAAGGTATTGATCAGTGATAAAAGTGATGTAACCAGAGTCTCCCCAGGGCTACAGGGTCCCAGGAATAGAACCAAATCCTATATTTTTCCTAGGAGCAATTGCTCAGTATTTACTAATTCAGTATTAAGAATGACTTCATAGAACATAACTAACACATACTGAGAATCAACTCTTTCTCTCCCCTCGCATGTGTATGTACGTGTGTGTATATATGCTTCCCTTTGATGCCATTATGGTTATTTTGCATTATGTAACATAGGAACTTTAATATCATACCAAATTTGTAGTATAAGTGAGCATCCTTTGACTTCTTTTCTCATCTTGGGGAAAAACTCCTAATATTTCATCGCTAAGAATATAATCTGCTGGCCATAGTGGCCCACACCTGTAATCACAGCTACCTGGAAGGTAAAGCATGAGTTTGAGATCAGCTTGGGCAATATAATGAGACCTCATCTCTAAAAAAAAATAAAAAATTAGCCTAGCAAGGTGGTGCATGCCTGTATTTCCAGCCACTTGAGAATCTGTGGTGGGACACTCATGTGAGTCCAGGAGTTTGAGGCCGCAGCCATTGCACTCCAGCATGAATGAGAGAAAGCAAAAACTCTGTCTCTAAAAAATAAATACATGCCAAACTACCTAACTAAATAAGCTAATTTTAAAGATTAATGAAAAAATAATAATGTTCACTAGCCTTTGGAGGGGTGGCATGAGTAGGAATCTTCAACCAGCTTCTCCAAAAAAAGCATTGAGAATTTCTTTCTTTCTTTTTTTTTTTTTTTTTGAGAAAGAGCCTCAAGCTGTCACCTTGGATAGAGTTATGTGGCATTACAGCTCACAGCAACGTCCAATTCCTGGGCTCAAACGAGTCTCCTGCCTCTGCCTCCCAAGTAGCTAAGACTACAGGCACCCGCCACAACACCAGGCTGTTTATTTGGTTGCAGCCGTCATTGTTGCTTGGTGGGCCCAGGCTGGATTCGAACCCACCAGCTCAGGTGTACATGGCTGGCTCCTTAGGCTGTTGAGCAACAGGCACCAAGCCAAGCATTGAGAATATTAACAAAACATCTTTAATCAACTTTTCCAGAACTCTGGAAATTAATCAAAGTATGAAAAACCCCAACGAGTATTTATTTTTGAAAGATGACTGAATTTTCCAGGAGTAACCCCTTTTCTGGTAATAATTTCCCTATTTTTTTTTAATAATTTTATTAAATCATAATTGTGTACATTGGTACAATCATAGAGCAGAATATGCTTCATATACAATCAGAAATATTTTTATCATACTGTTCGAGATAGCCTTCATGGCATTTTCTTGATCACTATATAAAGACATTGATACTCTACATTTAAGAGTGCAGAGGGGACTTCTGTGGTGCTCATAACCTTCAATTTCTTGGCCTGGGGGTGACTGCAGGGGCGTTCACTTTACAGCCATATGTTAAACTGTGCTTATGCATTTTATGAACTTATCAGCATAATATATTTTAAAATAAAAAATACTTTTGAAACTAAAAATAAAAATGACTGAATTTTGATAGCAGTGTGTTTTACTGCATTTGTAACTTACCTTGTTCACTCCTCCCAGGTCCATGGTAGTCTTAGAGGCCAATAGCTCTGCAACCACAGTGAAAAGGCAGCCTAACTGTCTGAAAGGAGCAGAATGGTCTTAAATATCCTCTAAAGCCCCGTTCCCAGAGAAGTATTATTTTATATGAAAAAAAACATTCATAGGCCTTATCTTCAATTTAACCTAATCCAACCTTCACCTATCAACAAACATCATTTTCTCTAGGGCATCTGTCAAAAACAATCAGCAACAATTGTTTAACAATGCATTTATGTTAGGTGCAGATAAGTGTTGGAGCAAACAGCAAGCTAGTCAAAAGAATAAAAGGAAAACCTACTACCTTTTAAAAGGGCCACCAGATTGCTGGCGCTGTAGGGGCCCATGCACAGGCATGGGACTGTGTGAATATACATGACTAGGGAGGGGCTGAGGACAGACCTAAGAAATCCTTAAGCTTTCACTTCTCAGCAACCTGACACTCTGATCAAGGTGGAAGTAAAGGCTAAGGTAGAGTTTTAACTCTACAAAGAGCCTCTTGACAAAGATTGACGAAATTGTTGGTTTCAGCAATTTATGGAAATTGTTGTCCAATAAATGGGTAAGCACTAAGCTTATTTATCAGAGGTTTCAGTGATAACACATGTCAAAGAAAGCAGACTTTGCAGAATTCATTCAGAAAGTCACTAAAGAAACAAACCTCCACCACCACCACCACCAAAACCTGAGATGAGAAGAGAAATCAATTTGTAGAGTTTTCTCAATTTTTTCAAATTTTCTTCCTTTAACAATTCTCTTGCCTCAGTCTTTCCAAGTACCCAGGACTACAGAGTAGCTAAAAAAACACCTGGCATTTTTTGGTAGAGATAAGGTCTCACTGTGGTGTACTCTGGCTCAGGCTGGTCTCGAACTTCTGAGCTCAAGGAAATCCACCCACCTTGGCCTCCCAGAGTGCCAGGATTACACTTACCACACTCGGCCAAGTTTTCCCAATTTATAATTTTAAATGTCCAGTGTTTAATAGAAAATTATGAAATATGCAAAGAAACAAGAAAATAAACCCCATACATAGGGGAAAAATAGACACTCTTCCCTGTGAAAGCCTACTGTTATTATACTTACTAAGCAAGGTCTTTACATGTTATTTTAAAATATGTTCAAAACCAGAATGAAACTGTCTTAAAAATCTAAGGAAAGTATGAGAATGATGTTCCACTAAATAGGAAGTAATCATTTCTGAAAAACTGTTTAAGAAAACCAAATATTATTCTGGAGCTGATAATTAAAATAATTAAAATTAAAAATTCACTAGAAGGATTTAATAGTAGATTTGATCAGGAAAAAACAGAATCTGTGAATATTAAGAAAGGTCAATTGAGATTAGTCACTATGAGAAACAAAAAGAAAAATAGAATGAAGAAAAATGAAAAGTAAACAGATTCAGAGATCTGTGAGACACAATCAAGTTTACTAGCATAATGGGAATCATAGAATTAGAGGAAAGAAATAAAGAGACAGAAAATAGTGAGGAACTAACAGACAAAAAAATTGCAATATTTAATGAAAAACATTGATATACTCATTAAAAAAACATGACAAATTTTAAAGAGGATGAACTCAAAGGTATTCACATCCAAATGTGTCATAATGTGCCAGGTGTGATGGATGGCTCACACCTGTAATCCTAGCACTCTCCAGGCCAAGGCAGGTGGATTGCCTGAGCTCAGGAGTTACAGACCAGCCTGAGCAAGAGTGAGACCCTCTCTCTATAAAATAGCTGAGCATTGTGGCAGGCACCTGTAGTCCCAACAACTTGGGAGGCTGAGGCAAGGGGTTGCTGGAGCCCAAGAGTTTGAGGTTGCTGTGAGGTATGATGCCAAGGTACTCAACCCCAGGACAACTGACCAAGGTTTCATCTCCAAAACTAAATAAAACAAAACTAACACATCATTACAAATAGCTAAAAGAAAAGTCAAGGAAAGAATCTTGAGACAAATGACGCATGATGTACAGAAATCCCTCCATAAGATGAATTGCTACTTCCTTATTAGAAACCATGGAGATAGAGATAATGGAATGACATATTCAAAGTGCCCGAACAAAAAGATTATAAACTGAGCATTCGGTATAAAGCAAAACTATTTATCAAATATGAAGAAAAAATTGTGACATTCCCTAAAGAATAAAATTCGAAAGTTTTCTCTGCTAGCAGATATGTTTGACAAAAAAAGTATATTAATGTGATTTAGGCTGAAATAAAAAATTACTGAACAGTAGCTTAACTCTCCAAGAGAAATAAACAATACCAGCACTAAGAACTACATAGGTCTGTCTGAAAACACACACACACACACACACATACACACACACAAGTAAAGGCTTATGTGTGTATAGTGTAAGATTTCAAACACCTCTTCTGGATACTCTGTTCCCCAACAATCATCTTCTGCCCTGCCAAGTCCCGGTCCTTAGTGCCTTTCCTATGTGAAAAAGAAGAATGTGCCAGTGGAAAAGGATTGCAGATAACTAATTTACTTCTCTTCTAAAGGAGAAATTTTAGTCCCTTTAATATTTGTTTCTACAACTTTATGTTGACAACAAACAGAAGATTTTAGTATTTTTTCTGATCTTCTCTTGACAAATCCTTCACATGTTGTCACTTTCTGCATTCAACTTAGAAGTGGAGCTCTCAGCCTTGCATATTTAAACTTTCTTTACTCTTACATTTAAAATACTACTTGGAGGATGTAAGTTGTTAGTTTTTTGTTACTGTTTTGTTTTGTCTTAATATTGTCTAACAATCTGTGCGTTAATTGTAATTTAAATTCATCTATATTTATTTAATAATACTATTGTGGACATGTGAGGGGTTAAAAACTGTATCTTACTATTTTATTTCTATTTGCATTACAAATTATTTGTTTCTTTTCTATTTTTTTCTCTTAGGCTAATCAAATATTTTATTATACTGTTTTGACTTATATTAGCTTATTAATTATGTATGCTTTTACTATTATTTTATTGTCTTAGTAATTTCAGCACGCATCATTGACTTATTAAAATCTTTCTTAAACTGGAACTTTTACCACTACTAGAGAAAGTAAGAAAAGTAAACTAATAACACTTTTCCATCTGCATTTGGAAGTTTTTGTTTTATTAAGTTGCAATCCAACACATATTTTACTATATCAGTGTTGTTGCTTTAAACCAGAGTTTAGCAATCTGCATCAGCACATCATTAGCACTGATCTAGTTCCAAGTCTATTTTTGACCTGTGAACTAAGCATATTATTTTTATATTTCCAAAGATGTTTTTAAATAAAAAGAATTTTTATTTAAAGACTAAAATTTTGGAGGTGGGATTTGTGGCCCAAGGAGTAGGGTGCCAGCCTGCCAGAGGTTGTGGTTTCAAACCCGGCCCTGGACAAAACTGCAAACAAACAAACAAACAAAAAAAAGAATAAGAATATGCATCAAAGGTCATGCATGACTTACAAAACCTAAAATACTTAGTATTTGACCCATTGCAGAATATGTTGATCACTGCTTTAACTATCAATAAAAACTCAGAATTACCTGTGTAGGTTTACCTTTTCAGAGTTTTGCAATTCTTTCAATTTTAGGTTCTACCACAGGTTACTTTCTTTCTCTCTGAAACAGTTCTTTTAGGATACTTTTTAGTGAGATCAGTTTGAAATACATACTCTCATTTCAGGTGGATATTTTTGCTTCATATAAAATTCTAGTTTGTCAGATATTTTTGTTTTTATTTTATTTTATTTTTTAGATTTTGTCATCAGTTCTTTAAAATCAGCTTTGGTTTTCTTATATGAATATGTTATAGCTAGTTTCTTTTTTTCCCTTATATTTAGCTGCATTTTATTTTTTATGTTTATAAAGATACTCGAATTAAAAATTTGAGGCCTTAGGGGGATGGAGCAAGTTGGCTGACTGGAAGCAGCTTCCGAAAAAGGCTCCTGTCCAAAAGGGAAGATAACCTCCAGAAACTGTGCAATTAAGCTGAATAATGGGAGCCCAGTCAAGAGAGAGAAATGATTTCTGCGGATCACCTCTGCTGAGACTAGCTGCGACCCCAAGAAAGCATGGTTCAGGTACAAAATTCGTCTGAAAGGAAGACTGCCCATCCCCTCCACCAAGAAAGCTCTGAGTTTCTTGCTTTTCTGTTTCCTTTCTTTTTATTCTCCTCTTTTGCTCCTGCAAGTTTTCTACAGACAAGCAGTAAACTGTGGACCTCTTGTCTCACCCACCGGAAGAGTGCTGTGGGAAGTGAGGTGTACTTCCCCTGAGCACCCCGGTGTGACTCTGAAAACTCTACTTCTAGGCAGAAAAACTGAACTAAAGTTTTCCCCACCATTCTGAACTTACTGTACACCCTTCCTTCCTTACCTGACCAACCAGAAGCCTAAACCCCACTGAGACTGAGGGAAAAGGTCCCTGAGCAGCGCTCCCACCCCCACCTCCACCTGGTGGAACAAGAACCCCACCAGGAAAAGACTATGGGTGGTGCTGTGGCAAGGCTCCCTCCCTTCTGGCCAGGGAAGCCACAGGCCCACCCCTGGCCAGGGATAGTACTGGCGACCGTGCGGGGCTCCACCTGGCACCCATGGGACCTCTGCAGGCCATCCTTCTGCCAGGGACTCCGCTGGCAACTGCCAGGCATCTGCAGGCCTGCCCCTAGCCAGGAACTCCCCCGGTGACTGCTTGGCCCTGCACCCCACACTTGCCAGGCTCAGTACATTTGCTTTCTGCCAGGGACTCTGCCCCTGACCACCAGGTCCCTGGCCAGGGTCACTCCTGGCAACTGCACGGGCCTCCGCCTGGCACCCACAGGGCTTCCACAGGCCAGCCTTCTTCCAAGGACCCCACCGGTGACTGCCAGGCCTCTCTGTAGGCCCACCGCCGGCCAAAAACATCCCAGACAACCACACGGTGCTGAGCACACTACTTCATGGTCCAGATACAATGGTGAAAAACAACCAGGGGACAGAATCAATGGAAAAACTCTGGCAAGACGAATAATCAGAGTAGACCAACCCCTCCAAGTAAAAAAAAGGGAGACACAGCACAAGATCTCCTGCATAGACAAATGGCTAAGATGTCTGAAATCGAATTCAGAAGCTGGATTGCAAATAAGATCAGCGGAATGGAGGAAAAGAAGGAATTAGAATTTCAAGCAGTAATTCAAAAGATGACTCAAAAGATGTCTCAAGAATTCAATGAATTCAAAGACAAAATTACCAAAGATTTTGACACATTGAGACAAGAAAAGTTGCAGCCCTTAAAGATCTGAGAAATTCAGTAGAATCCCTCAGTAACAGAATGGAGCAAGCAGAAAAAAGGATTTCTGACATGGAAGACAAAGCTAACAAATGCTCTTAAACCTCCAAAGACCAAGTGAAATGGAAGGCAAAAACAGATCACTCTCTCAGAGAGCTCTTGGATAACTCAAAGAAAACCAATAGTCACCTCATAGGGATCCCTGAAAGCAATGAAGCATGTTCACAAGACACAGAATCCCTTATTCATGAGATTATGAAAGAGAACTTTCCAGACATGCCAAGAGATTCTGAAATTCAGATAGCAGACAGTTTCAGAACCCCAGCATGACTCAACCCAAACAAGACATCCCTTAGGCACATCATAATTAAGTTTACTAAAGTAAACATGAAGGAGAAAATTTTGAAAACAACCAGACGCAAGAAATCGATAACCCCCAAGGGTGGAGCATGATGGCGGACGAGTAACAGCTTCCTTGTGGCTGGGCATGGTGAGACTGGAGAGAGAGGACATCAGGCATCTCTGCCAGACAGGATCTGCCCAGAAACTTCCCTTTGGGGACACAGGGAGACAGCGTGAGGCTTCTGGACACCCTGAAGAAGGCTCAAGTGGCGGAGATTCGACAAGTGGTTGCATCTGTTCGTTTGGTCTGATCCTGTCGGCGGCTGTAGGTGGGGCAGCAGTGGGACTGCAGCCTGAAAGGGCCTTGCCTGTGAGCCATTTGGGTTTCTTTTGGACTTGGCATGCAGTTCAACTGCCTTGGGAGAACTTGGGCAGGAGTGCGGGGGGTTTTAAGTGTTGTCTGGGGCCCCAGACGGGGCCACCAAGTCAGACAGAGCTGCCAGTGTTTGGTGGAGGGCTGTGTGGAGCCATTGTGGGAGAACTGCCCTGGCAAGCTCCACCCTCAGAGTCGCAGAACAGGCATTGGGCGGGAGCGAGTAATCTAGTGAATGAGCAGCCTAAAGCCGGGGACTGAGATGCCTTGGAGCCTTAGCCCTCAGGGGCATAGGGTGAGACCATTTTTGGCACACTGGATAAGTGGACAGCCAATCAAGGAGTGATCCCAGCCACAGCGCTTTCCTGGGAAAACTTCGGCTTAGCCCAAGTTAGCAATTTAAAGTGTCTTCTAAGCAGGCTGAGGAGGATTTAAGCTCTCCACCCTGCAGGGTTTGAAGAATCATTAGAAACACAGGGTCACTCCCTACAAAGATCTAGTAACAGCAGAGTGATTCTGCCAGGGTCTGATCTGGGAGAGACACCTCCCCAACTCTGAGAAAGGTCATAGGCAATAGTGAAAAATAATCATGAGGCAGAATCAACAGGAAAAACTCTGGCAATATGAATAACCAGAGTAGATCAACTTCCCCAAGGAATGACAAGGTACATGAAGCACAAGATCCCTTGCATAAGCAAATGGCTGAGATGTCAGAAGTTGAATTGAGAGTATGGATAGCAACTGAGATCAGATCAATGGAGGAAAAGATGGAATTAGAATTTCAAGCAGTACTCCAAAAGACCCAAACGATGTCTCAAGAAATGAACGAGTTCAAAGAAAAAATGGCCAAAGATTTTGACACATTGAGACAAGAAGTTGTAGCTCTCAAAGATCTGAGAAATACAATAGAATCCCTCAGTAACAGAATGGAGCAAGCAGAAGAAAGGATCACTGAAACTGAAGACAGAGACTTCAAACGCTCCCAAATGCTCAAAGAGATAGAGAAATGGAAGGCAAAAACAGATCATTCTCTTAGACAGCTCTGGGATAACTCAAAGAAAACCAATATTCACCTTATAGGGATGCCTGAAAATGATGAAATGGCATCACAAGGCACAGAGTCCCTTCTTTATGATATTATGAAAGAGAACTTCCCAGACATGCCAAGAGATTCTGAAATTCAGACAGCAGACAGTTTCAGGACCCCAGCACGACCCAATCCAAATAAGACATCCTCCAGGCACATCATAATTAAGTTCATGAAAGTTAATATAAAAGAGGAAATTCTGAAAGCAGCCAGATGTAAGAAATCCATTAACTACAAGGGGAAGAACATTAGTATAACTGCAGACCTCTCTGATCAAACCTTTCAAGCTAGAAGAGAATGGTCATCCACTTTTAACCTCCTAAAACAAAAAACTTTCAACCCAGGATCCTGTATCCAGCTAAATTGAGTTTCTTTTATGATGGAGAAATTAAATACTTCAGCAACATCCACATGCTGAAGAAATTTGCTATAACTAAGACAGCTCTCCAGGATATTCTCAGACCTATCCTCCACAATGACCAGCGCAAACCTCCACCACAAAAGTAAACTCACCCAGAAACTATTTATCAAATTTCATCTTCCACCATGATGAAAGCACCAAAAATGTCCACCGGACTTTCTAAAGATTTATCATTACTTTCAATTAATGTGAATGGTTTAAATTGTCCTCTAAAGAGGCATAGGTTGGCTGACTGGATACAAAAACTCAGGCCAGATATCTGCTGCATACAAGAATCTCACCTTAGCTCAAAA
>CAUYON010008790.1:0-35178 GCA_963573935.1 Arctocebus calabarensis
GCGCCTGTAGTCCCAGCTACTAGGGAGGCTGAGGCAAGAGAATCGCTTAAGCCCAAGAGCTGGAGGTTGCTGTGAGCAGTGTGACGCCACGTCACTCTACCCAGGGCGATAAAGTGAGACTCTGTCTCTACAAAAAAAAAAAAAAAAAAAGAGTACAGAATATATTTTTTTTTCTGAGCCAAAAATGTGTTAAAGAAAAGAACATTAAAGAATGTTGCTGATACAATTGACTCTGTGGTGCTTTGACATTAACAGAAGTTTCTGGAGCTCTTCCCATATCACAATATTTGAATGTCACCAATTACTTTTTCAAAATAGGATATATGAAATTCACTTTAGCCTCTAAATTCTTTCTTATAGTAATGTATATTCAAATAGGATAATTATTATACTTGTTATAAGTTTTTAAATAGTAAATGTTTTTATTATTAGTTTTATATACAGGTGATTTCTGAGCATAATTTTATTCACACAAAAGATCATTTCTTCTATTTTTTTTTTTTAAGAGACAGAGTCTCACTTTGTTGCCCTCGGTGGAGTGCCGTGGAGTCACAGCTCACAGCAACCTCCAGCTCCTGGGCTTAGGCGATTCTCTTGTCTCAGCATCCCGAATAGCTGGGACTACAGGCGCCTGCTACAACGCCTGGCTATTTTTCTGTTGCAATTTGGCCGGGGCCAGTGCCCTACTCACTGAACCACTGGCGCCGCCCAAGAGATCATTTCTTCTAGAAAGATAAATTCTCAGGGTTAAAATGGAAGGCAGTTAAACAAGAGATATCACTTTATAATTTATCTTTATCAAACCCATCAATTCCTTTATATGAATATTACTTTGACAGTATATAGTGAGTTATTAATATTAACAGAAACCATGAAAGTAAAAAATGTTATATTCTCCACTCTCCCAATCAACTTTTCTTAGACTTTGAAGACATAGAAATAAAAATCATTTCAAATAACAGTATTCAAACACTCTATACATTCGTGATTAGGTGCAGCAGTCAATTTTAACCTCACATTTTCCAGGTTTAAGCTGAAATTACCCTTACCAGTTTCTTAGGTTTTTCTCAGCCTTGACTAGGGGCTATTTTGCCTTACTGGGCATAAACAGAAGCCAGTATTAAATATGGTGATAATCCATCCTGAGAACACAGCATTAGGGACACAGTGGAAATGTGGCACTTCCTGAGAACACTGGTGAGTGCTCCTAGTTATCCTGCATCAGGCAGTTTCACTGCAATTGTGTTTTCTGAGATCGAAGTCTATGGTTTGATCTTCCTAGCAGTTTCCAGTACAGAAAGTCTGTTTACGTTGTCTCCAAGTTCTTTTTCTCAGTGCTTGGTGCTTGAGAGAAGAATGCTCTGATTTCTCCATCTCACCACAAAAACTTCCCCCAGGACCAAGCCTTCTCCTTCCAGGTGTCTAGAGCAGCCCCCATTCTGGGACCCAATAGAAGTAATTCCACATCCCTAGATGGATAAAACCTGTAAACATCTTCTGCCTTTGTAGACCACAGCACTTTTTCTTTTCACCTAGGAAGATTTCTCCTTTTGAAATAAGGATGAAGAGCTCCACTTCAGCACCAATCTGTTCCTTCCCCACGCAGAGAGAGGACGCGCAGCTCATCCAACTCGAGGTCTGCACCCTCCTGTCCTCAGAGGAAACAGCCTGGCCTTTGCAAGGCCGTAATCTCAGTTCCACTCTTTCCCCATACATAGCTCCTTTGCTTTGAAAGTCCTTGGTTCCTTCCCCAGTGTTTTCAGGTCTTTACCCTCCAGATAGTCCAGTGTTGCTTTCTGTGGCTTAGATGCCAGTTTTGGTCAGAAGCAGTGCGTGCCAATGCAGCAGCCCCCAAGGCTCCTGCAGCGAGGAACCATGTCCCCATAGTGAAGAAACTTGTGCCCTGAAATGTTCCCTTCTTTCTCCCTTCTTTGAGCCTGATGCCGGGACACTGAGGGGCCAAACCTCCCCAGCCCCAGGGTCCTGGGTGGGCTGTTAATTTTTTTTGAGACAGAGTCTCAAGCTGTCATCACCCTGGGTAGAGTGCTGTAGCGTCACAGCTCACAGCACCTCAAACTCTTGGGCTTTTTTTGTTTTGTTTTTTTTTTGAGACAGAGCCTCAAGCTGTCACCCTGGATAGAGTCCCATGGCGTCACAGCTCACAGCAACCTCCAGTTCCTGGGCTCAAGCGAGTCTCCTGCCTCTGCCTCCCAAGTACCTGGGACTACAGGTGCCTACCACAACGCCCGGCCATTTTTTGGTTGCAACCATCATTGTTGCTTGGCGGACTGGATTCGAACCCACCACCTCAGGTTATACGTGGCTGGCGCCTTAGCCCATTGAGCCACAGGCGCCGAGCCAAACTCTTGGGCTCTAAGCAATTCTCTTGACTTGGTCTCCCAAGTAGCTGGGACTACAGGTGCCTGCTATAACGCCCGGCTATTTTTTTCTTTTTGTTGCAGTTGTCATTGTTGTTTTAGCTGGCCTGGGGCCATGTTCAAACCCATCAGCCTCGGGGTTGGCCTCAGTGGCCAGCGCCCCTGACTGAGCTACGGGCACTGCCTGGGCTGTTAATTTTTGTTTTTGTTTGTTTGAGACAGGGTCTCACTCTATCACCCAGACTACAGTGCCTGGATCATAGCTCATTGCAACTGCAAACTCATGGCCTCAAGCAATCCTCCTTCCTCAGCTTCCCAAATAGCTGGGACTTCGGTTGCAAGCCACTGTACCTGACCTACTGACCTACATTGCTACAAATTAACCAGAGAAATTGTCTGCGAGTTTAAATACAGGGAAAGAATACAGCTTTTAAATTGGTGATTTCATAGAAAAGGGCAATAGGGGTGGCGCCTATGGCTCAGTGAGTAGGGCGCCAGCCCCATATACCGAGGGTGGTGGGTTCAAACCTGGCCCCAGCTTAATTGCAATGAAAAAATAGCTGGTGTTGTGGCAGGCGCCTGTGGTCCCAGCTACTGGGGAGGCTGAGGCAAGAGAATCGCCTAAGCCCAGGAGTTGGAGGTTGCTGTGAGCTGTGTGATGCCATGGCACTCTACCATGGGCGATAAAGTGAGACTCTTGTCTCTACAAAAAAAAAAAAAAACAAAGAAAAAGAAAAAAGGCAATAGTAGTTCTTTCTCTAAAGTTAAAACTTTAAAGGACATAATCTTTGGACGAATTTTGAATAAAAGAAATGAACAAGTGGAGGTTAGCAGCATTTTCAGTACCGATTATCAACAAGAAAAGTGAAAGAGGAAGAAAAAAAATGGACGAGTAGAAGCAAAAGGGGGGAAGGAAAGAAAGAAAAAGAAAGGGGGTGGCACCCGTGACTCAAAGGAATAGGGTGCTGGCCCTATGTGTCAGATGTGGTGGGTTCAAATCCATACTCGGCCAAAAATAAGAAAGAAAAAGAAAGGAATGAGTGGCGCAGCCCCATATACCGAGGGTGGCGGGTTTGAACCCGCCCCAGCCAAGCAGCAACAGAAAGCAGCTGGGCGTTGTGGCGAGCGCCTGTAGTCCCAGCCTTGGGAGGCTGAGGCAAGAAAATCGCTTGAGCCCAGGAGTTTTGGTAACGAATTATTGGAAACAGGGTGGCGCCTATAGCTCAGTGGCTAGGGTGCTGACCACATACACCAAGACTGGTGGGTTCGAACCTGGCCCGGGCCAGCTAAAACAAGGATAACTGCAACAAAAGGAAAAAAATAGCTGGGCGTTGCAGCGGGCGCCTGTAGTCCCAGCTACTTGGGAGGCTAAGGCAAGAGAATCGCTTGAGCCCAGGAATTTGAGTTTGCTGTGAGCAGTGACACCACAGCAAGGATGACATAGTGAGACTTTGTCTCCAAAAAAAAAAAAAAAATTTATTGGGAACAAATATCCCAGCTACGTCTTTGTGTGAAGAAGGTGTACAGACATATCCACAAAATGTAAACGTAAAAATGATTAAATTGAAGGAAGAATAGGATGGGGAGATAATAATGGAGAAGATAAAATCTCACTGTGCGCAATTTAAAATTGACGTGGGGGAAATGTTGCCGTGATATCACAGTTGCAGTCCCTCGCTCCTGCTCCTTTGTCCACATCTACTCCTGATAAGCAGAAGCAATTATTTAAAAAATTTATCTTGTCCTTAGCTCTGGTGGATCATCTGTATGTTTAGATTTAAAAAATGGGCTTATTTTGTTATTTAGTGATTTGCTGACTTTGTAGACATTACATATTAAAATTTTTGTATGATAAATGGGGATTTAGTACATTTCCACAATCTCTCCCTGCACTGTCTTCCCCACACTTAGTTATACTGCCATTCTCCGTATGTCCACAGTACCCCTCAACTTTAACACATAAATCTTATTTTATTTATTTATTTTGAGACAGAATGTCACTCTGTGACGCTGCTAGACTGCTGTGGCATCATCATAGCTCACTATAATCTCAGATTCTAGGCTCAAATGATCGTTCTGGCTTAGCCTCCTGTGTAGCTTGGGACTACAAGTGCCCACCATAAGACCCAGATAATTTTTCTATTTTTAGTAGAGATGGGGTCTCACTCTTGCAGAGGCAGGTCTCAAGCAATCAGCCCATCTCAGCCTCCCAGAGTCTTAGGATTATAGGCATGAGTCACTGTGCCCAGCCCAGCCTCATATGTTAATTTTTAAATTATGATTTAAATATGAATGAATCCCTTTATGCTTAAAGATGACACTGTACTCTTTAAAGAAGTGAAATGCCAGGCTAATAGGTAAAAGCTTCATAATGATTTCACTTGACTGGGAATAGGCAGAATCAGGTACACGGTAATAGAATTTGGGAGAAAATTACCCAAAACTATAAGTTGATGAAATCTAAATTGTTTTCTGATTCAGCAATGAGATCTGGGTTTTCCAGCTCCCGTAGCACAGTGTTACAGCATTGGCCACATACATGAGGCTGGCAGGTTTGAACCTGGCCTGGGCCAGCTAAACAAGGACAACTGCAACAAAAAATAGGCAGGTTTTGTGGCGAGCGCCTATAGTCCCAGCTACTTGGGAGGCTGAGGCAAGAGAATTGCTTAAGCCCAAGAGTTAGAGGTTGCTGTGAGCTGTGACGTGGCAGCAATCTATCGAGGGCAACATAATGAGACTCTGTCTGAAAAAAAAAAAAAAGATCTGGGTTTTCCCTATAGCCTTTTCCGAAAGACATTAGAAAATGTTTGTTTGCGCTTACAAAATACAGACATTATTGGGATGATTACTAGATATAAAAGCACCTTCTATTGTTCCTTAAAAAAAAAAAGAAGACTGTGAAATAGGATCCATACAAACCTGATCTTCATCTCTAAGGTCCATATTTACTTACTGGGTAAATATGTTTATATCTGTAATAGGTCAACAAAGGATTAGGGGGAAATTGCAACTTTTTTTATCTTACCCTTGTGGATTATTAAGCTCTCCCACAAAATGTATCCATTGCCGCCTGACAGAAATCTGGTCTGGATGGACTGCAGGATAGTACTCCCTCTAATGTTTTACGATAGCATCATGTGTGAAGAAAAATTCTGCTAACTGACGTATGTAACACATTGATTTTTTGTTCTTAATCTAACCTGAAGATGTCACTTGCAGGTTTTCAGGTAACACCCAGACTTGTTTCCTTCTTCCATGGTGTTTTAGACTTAAACGTAAGGGATTGTAATTAACTAATCAGGCTATCAGGAATAATATCCAAGTTAGTTTGCTTTTTTTGAGGGATGATTAGTCTTATTAATTAACTACTCAGATACAGGTTCCCAAATGCATTGAAACTAATGTATGTGGTGAGCAACTCAGGGATCCCAGGAATCTAATAGCTTTTTTTGCCATTCCCATCTTTCCCTTTCTAAATGCTGAAGTATAACTTTTTGGTTTAGAAAATCATCATCTCCAGGGAAATCTTCCTCTTTCTCTAAGAAAATCTCTCTTCAAATTTGAGAGACTCCTATGTCTGTTGATTCCTTTCCTCTTAGGGTTGTGGGTTTTATTAAGCAATGCGCTTACCTCAGTGAAATGAGGATAATCTGAACAGCAACATCCACATTTTAGTGTGTGGAGGCAATGACAAGTGTGTGTCAGAGTTTGTGCTATGCATCTTAATTCCGGAGATGGTTAAATGGCTTAGCATATGTGAAATATGTAATATCTGTTAATGTGCAATGAGTTTTGTTTAACTAATTCCAAGGTCGGGATGCGGAAAGACCTTGCCTTGAAAGAAATCAGTCCGTTTTGGTGTGTTCAATCTAAAAGAGTCAAACGGCTGAAACAACCCAGGTTTAAAATGAAAGAAAGATGTAGAGGGGGAGGTAAGAGCTGAGAAATACACAAAGAACTGAAACAATGGATGCAAAAGCAATGGACAAGTTTTTTTTTAAGGGACAAATTCAAAAGCTCATTAAAAAGGGTAACAATAATTACAGCAACAGCCAAAGCGCAAGTAGCTCATTCTTCTAATATTATTTTTACACTATATTTAAGCTCTCTAGGAGGGCCCTCTGCATTTTAAATATGATCATTTTTCTTACCACAGGTTTAATTATATATGCAGTAGCATGATTGATTTAGGTTTGTGTCCCCATTACACTTAAACGGTTTGTTTTTGCTCCTATATGCGTGGTGGGTAGAGGAAAACAGAATTGCTAGAGCAAATGGTTGTTTGTTAATATGCGTAACCCTTTCTTGTGCAGTGCAGTGTGGTTCTTTGAATACCTAACTTCCTTAAGCCTCGGTTTTCTCCTTCGCCAAAGAAGGATTATGATAGGATTCATCTTAAAGAGCTACTCAGAAGTGAAATGCAGGAATGTATATTAATATAAACCTTAAACAACGGCTAGAACAGAGGAAGCGTTCGTTCCACAGCAGCCTTTGTGAGATGCACTTCTCTGTGCAACACATGGGAACAGCGCAAAGTACTAGCCTTCTCAGCACCGTTTTCTTTTCTCCGTTCAGATGTTGCTTTGAATTGGCAAGAAATTTTTATTTGAGACCTCAAATGCTAAAATCTTGGTCTCTATCTCGCGTCCTTACTGCGCTGTGAGCCTCGTGGTTTTGGTTAGAACAGGATTGATTTCATAAGTTCGGGAGTGGGGCCCCGACCAGGGAGGAAGTGTCCGCTTTAAGAGATCCTGGCGGGGAGGAAAGGGGCTCCTCGGCCCCTGCTAGTGAGTGGGTGGGCGGGCGGGGGGCGGGCCGCTGCTCCTGCGTCAGAAGAGGCCCAGTTTTCGCACCTTCCCTGACGTCAAGCCACTGTCGGGGCTGCAACGCCACGTTGCCTTGGATGCCTGCGTGAGTCGAGTCGCTATTGGGGGCCCGCGTCCTGCTAGACGCGCAGTCTCTCCGCGCTCCCCTCCGGGCCGGAGCGGCGGCGGCTCCCCTCGCAGGCTCCTCGGGCGGCGGGCCGCGGTGCTCTGGACGGCCGCGGGTCCGGGCGCCTGCACGGATCCGGAATCAAAAGGGAGAGCGCCCAGGCCGGTCCTCGGTCTCCACCGCGGCCCGGAAGGAATCCCGGCTGCCTCGGCGGAGGTGAGTGCCGCGGCCGGGGCGGGGCGGAGCGGCGCGGACCCGGGCGACGCCCGCGGGCGGGGCCTACTCGCCTGGCGCCCCGGGCGCCTTCTTCCTCCCGAGGGACGCGCTGACCGCTCGTCCGGCTCCAGCACCGCCCGCAGGTCCTCGGCTTCCCCTGACCCCGAGTCCCGTTCTAGTCCCTGCTGCGCGAGCGGGGTCGACGGCTCCGGCCGGGATCGAGGTGGCTGGGGCGAGGGGAGGAGGTGGGGCACAGGCTGCATTGCGTTGCTGTCGGGGGCCAGGGGTCTGAGGGGCGCGCAGACGAGGCCCTGGGCCTGGGCAGGGGCCGGGGCCGGCCTGGGGAGGGGGCGGCCTGCGGAGGTAGGATTGACGGCTGCGGTCCCGCGGAGACTTGTCTGGGCACCTGTGGGGCCGAGGTCCGGGGCCACCTGTCCACACCCCCCTTCCCCCACTGTCCTACGTTGTGTCCATCTGTCCGCAGATTTAGGCCTTTACCAGCCTCTGGCGAGTAGAGTTTATTTTAGAAACGTTCGATTTTTGTGTTAATGATCATTTTACTATGGTCGTGCAACAGTTGTGTAAATCTGATCATATTACGCCATCATTTTTACTTGCTTCTTTGAAGGCCCTTTCCAGCTCCTGCGATTATCAGACGCGATGATTCTTGGTAATTCGTGGAAGAAATGCTTAACAAGATACTGGTTCCCCAGGGGGCTAAAGCTTTTTTTTATCCCTCAAAATGGAAGGTTTTTTTTTTTTTAAACAACAATTATATGCTGGGGTTTGGTAGGAGGGAGGACAGGGAAAGCCTGGTAGCAATCTCATCCTCAGGAGAGGCGATTCGCAATTTGGGGTGTATTTTTCCTTTTTTAAAAATGAATACATAAATGTGTGTTACGTAAGGGATAGTATTTATTTGACTTTTTTTTGCATGTAATACATTGAACCCAAAGCACAGAAGGCAAGAAAGCAACTCGTTAAGAGATTTGATAAAGTATGACTGCAGTGGCCAGTGATTTGGATAGAAGTAAGCTGAATTCGGAGGATAAAAAATTGATTTCTGTAGAATATTGTTTACTATGCTTAAAAATTTGTGGTAGCATTTCCTGAAGCTATAGTTTTCAATACATTAGTGAATCGTGAAATTAATTTAGTGAGTATTGACGAGCATTTAAAAAAAAATGAAATGAGGTAGCATAGAAAATTCCAGAATACATTACATGTAGTGAGAGTATTGTTTTGTGGAACATGTTCTAAATTGCATGTGTGCAGTGTTCGAGGGTGCTGGGTTGTGATATAAAATATTTGTTTGCTGCGTGTCATGCTAAATGATAGAGAAAGTCCATAATCAGTGGTACTGTCAGCACTTCGAAGCATTGAGAGCGATAATTAAACTAAACGTAGGTTTTTTTTTTCTTTGAAATAGTGACGTAGTTTTTTATTGGAGAAATTAGATTCCTAATTATTTTCACCTAATATTAAAAAAAAAATCACTTAACCACTCCTAAAAATACTAAAAGGAAATGTTTAATAGAAGTTGAGCGATGTTAAACCATAACCGCTGAAATTGACGTAGGATTAAATTCCAGCTACATTGATTATTGGTGTGAGACCTGAGACAAGATACCTCCTCTCTAAACCAGTTTCTTGATTTAAAGTAGCAATTATCTTTGCACCTAATTTATAAAGCTGTTTGTTATTTAGATGAGATAATGCATTTTGAAGCTGTTGACTGACGGGGTGCCCGCTTCAGATTAAGTACCCACTAAGTGTTGGCTATTATTATTTTATTAAGACTTGAATGCAGGTGTCCAGAGCAATGCTTGTCATCAGAGGAAAGCCAGCATAGTGTGGATTATCCAAAAAATTTGGAAAACAGAAAATTAGTTAATAATGTGTGTGAAAAAACTGACACTGAATTAAGATGGTCTTTTTATGTCTTTTGGCCTTTATTTTGTAATTCCGTTTCTATTGTTTCTCTTCTCTTAGACATAATTTAGATTGCCTTACTCAAAAAATCCAGAATGCCCTACTATTGTCTTTTTTTTACTTATTTTTTATTAAGTTGGTGTCTCTCTTGTCAGGCAATTGAAAAATATTTCCCACGAGTATTCTAGATTTTGTTAGCTTTTATTACAGTGCCACACTCAGTTTGAGAAACACACACTGCAATTTGAAACTCATTTCAACAATATTTTTTATTGGCATTTACCTCTGGGGCAGGTACAGATCTCAGGGTCGGATGAAATATTCCTTAAGAAAACAAAATGCAACTTTGTTTCTATTTTGAGGCAGTTCTGTTCTCTGCTCCAGATAGATTTATGCAGTTTTAAATGCTATAAAAACCAGTGAACTAAAGAGGGTGAACACTGTTGTTTTAAGTAGCATTATTATTTTTTTGAAAAGTAAATTGAATACTTTGTGCTCATAAAAAGGCTTTGTTATAAAGGTACTTAACTGGGTTTGACAGCTGTAAAAAGGTTGAGACAATCCTAATTCTGCTTTCAGGTTTGAAAATGTCTTTAGATTCTCTGCTTTAGAAGAATGAAAATGAAAACTCATTGAGGGTGAATTATGTGTAATTTATGAAAAAACATGACTTGGAACTATAGGTAACCTGTCCACCAAAAAAAAAAAAAAAAAAAAAAAAACCTTGCAAAACCAAAAATACCAGTGAAACAAAAAGCCCCTTTGACCTTAAATCAAACATACATTCACATTTATATGTGTTAAGTTAAATAATAAAATATTAAGGTTATGTGTGTAAATATTTTAGTAATCATCCTATTGACTGACTTTAAGAAATTAACTTACCAATTACTGGTTCTTATCAATAAGAGTAGTTTTTTCTTACTCCATTTAAATGAAATACTCTACAACTATTCAACATTTTATTTTGGAAATACACATATACTGTGGAAATATACATAAAGGGGCATATCATACATGATTAAATGAGAATGGATGCTTATAGAATATACAATATGATTCCATTTTTTGTAAAAATATGTTTAGAACAAAGAAGAATATATGACATGTTAATGATGGGTTGTGGGATTATGGCTGATTTTGATGGTCTTCATTTTACAATTGTAACATAATATTTTACTTTTGTAATAAAAATTAATAAATGTAATTTCTAAAGAAAAAATTAAAATGTGTGTTTTCCTGTTTCATAAGCATAAATGAGACTACGCTTTAAGGGATACTAACTCTGAACTAGGATATTTTGGGTGTTAAATAATTCTCCAGTATTCTAGGAAATGCTGCTGAATAGTTAAGTTACATTCCTTATCCCTTGAAAAACTCCTTTGAATGGGAGAGAATGGATGTTCTAGAATTTTCTTAAAGCAGTCTTTGGATATACCTATTAACAAAAGAAATTCCACACTGATTAAAGATAGTTTACATTCTTAAGTCTTCTTTTGAATCTTAACTTTGTCAAAATTCAATCTACTTTTCTTGTTTTACTGCCCCTTAAAATCTCACACGAGACCTTATTAGATTCTGTGAACTTACTAGCTCCAAATGTACCTTGTATTTTCTTGCTTTTACCTTTGGAATATCATATCCTGACCTTTGTATACGCAAATCCTACCCATTCTCCTGTGTCTGGTTAAAAAAACCATATCCAGTGTGGTTTCGCCAGTCACTTTAGCTAAAGTGTGGCATCGCCAGTCACTTTAGCTAAAACTGAACTTTGCAATTAAACTCTTTAACCTTATTTTTGCTTAGGCGTTTCTCAGGCAGGACCTCATCCTTTTGTGTTAATTACCCAATGTCATTTTAAACTTTTTGAGGGCAAGAACACTTGTCTCAGATTTGTCTTTATCCCTTAAAGCTTCTAACATGGAACTCTGCGTAGGGTAGCTGCTTCATAATTATTCATTGATACACAGTAGTGTTGTGGCTCTCTTGAACCTAGATATTAGAATTTGTTAACTGGTGATCTACGGGTAACACTTTGTCCTCAATGATGCAGAGGAATAAAAAATTGTTAATTCTGCTTAATTGTGCATTGCCATAGATAGATGATATAAAGAATTGACAATATTTTTCATTAAAACTAAAATGCTCCCTGACAGGTGGTTATTCCAGAACTCGAGCTTAATTTCATATATACATGTAATTTTAGAGTTTCTCATGAAGCTTATTTTTTGGGTTTGACAGTATTTTTGTTCTTAACCTTACCAGAGGCATAGTTGTGCCTCATATTTTTTTACAGCTACTGTTCCAGGAATCCAGAGACCTGCAGTGTTTGATGGTGGGCTAGGTGGGGCACCACTGTCACTCTACTCCAGAGCACCTTAGGAGGTCATGTATGAGATTCAGTGAGTCATAGTATACGTGCTTTGCATTCAAAAGTTGTTATGTTTTCTTGTGTTATTGGAAACATAATGGTGTCACTATTCAACCTTAAATATGACTTGGGGGTACCTTACTTGGTCAATGGTAAACACTTAATGGGGCTTAACTTTTTAAAAAAATAGTTTTATTTTAATTTACAGATATTTTCCAGGACTAACATAGCCGATGAAATACCTGACCTTTTCTGCTCAAGGTAAATAATTTACTTTATAAAAATGCTAGGCTCTAATAGAATTTTGAGTTTGTGTAGAAAGACCCATTCAGTCATGCAAAGTAATAAAAGCCCAGACCCTAAAGAAACAATCCCTTTAATAAGAAAGAATTTTATTAGTTCATAAAAAATGCTGACTTACATTGCATCAGCTTATGTCAGAATCACCTCCGGCATTTTGAATATGTGTAATATGCATGTGCCTGCCTCCTGCTCCTAGATTTGAATTTGGTAAGTACATGGGGTCCTGGCGTGTACATATTTTAAGATGCCAGCACATACTTCTGGTTCATTGTAATTTACTGTCATTGTGGCCCTAGAGATGATAGAAACAGCAGGTGATAATGCCACAGGATTTAAAGGCCATAAGGGTTAAAGATACAAAAATATTTAAGTATTTAATTTTTATGTGGTGATTTTAGATTCATCATTCAGTAAATGTTTTAATTATGTTTTCAATAAATAACTAAAACATTTCATTTGGGATTTTCAAAGTTTCTCTTAGCTTGAAAATTGCTTTATCTATAGATACAACTTAAAATAAAGCTTTGTTTCTCTTTATTACTTCAAATTAATAAGTAAAGTAAATTAATGAACAAAAGACTGAATTTTAAGTAATATTTTATATATTCTTTATTTCAGAGACTAGTTTAATTGTTTAATTTCTCCCATAAATGTGGAAAGTCAGAACATCAAATGTTCTCATAATAAAAAGTAATAGGTAAGTGAATGTCATAACATTTTTATTTAATGAAGCTTTTATATTCTCAGTCTTACTGATTTTAAGGCTACGATTTCATTTCTTAGTCATTGATTTTAAAGATTAAATTGTTTTCATTACAGAAAAATCTTATTCAGAAATACTTATAACAGGATGATTATGTTAAATATTTTCCTACAAACAAAAATGTTTAAAATAATCAAGATTAAAAACCCAACAAGGGCTGCTCCTGTGGCTCAGTGAGTAGGGCGCCGGTCCCATATGCCAAGGGTGGTGGGTTCAAACCCCACCCCAGCCAAACTGCAACAACAACAACAAAAAAACAACAAAATTATTTGCAATTCTATTTTCAGTTTAACAAAACAGCAGAAAACTCTCCTGCATTGTATTAACATTTTTTACTTATAATAATCATAAACTACACACACATCATGTCTGTTAATAAATTGGGCATCAAAATTACCTGGAGAATTTTAAAAATTCTGAATCCTAGGCTGTATCTTAGCTTTGTTATCTCAGATTTTGGCATTTAGTCTGCTGTGAAAACCACTGCGGTAGGTATGTTGAAAGATTCCAATTTGAGGTGGATGGAAACTGGGAAACTATGTGTAAAGAAATCTCTAAGCACCAGCAGGAAAAAATTCTTTATATTTACTTGGTGTATATAATTGTCAGAAATGTCTTTCATTTTAGAGGCTAACGTAGTTATTTTGTTTTTTAGCACCTTTGTTGGAGAAGTTGTTTTAAAATCTGTTTCTTTGTGAACTGAGAAGAAAATGCCATGTGGTATCTTTACTCTCATGACAGAATTAGATGTTATATTTACAGATGTTATAGACACTCAGAATTCACATAATGGAATTTTGTACAGAAGCATAGTGGGGGTGGCTCAGCGCCCGTAGCTCAGTGAGTAGGGCGCCGGCCACATACACTGAGGCTGGTGGGTTTGAGCCGGCCCAGACCTGCTAAACACCAATGACAACTGCAACCAAAAATAGCCGGGCATTGTGGCGGGTGCCTGTAGTCCCAGCTACATGGGAGGCTGAGGCAAGAGAATCGCTTAAGCCCAAGAGTTTGTGGTTGCTGTGAGCTGTGACACCACAGCACTCTACTGAGGGCGACATAGTAACACTCTGTCTCAAACAAAAAAAAAAAGGAAGAGTAATTGGGAAAATTAATGAGCTCCATTAGAGTATAGTAAATGTAGTAATATTTTAGCAGTAGTAATTTGTCTTAACAAATTGAATACTGTATTCTTTTTTACTGAATCAGTTTTTTCTTTAATTTCAAATAGTATATTGGGTACATGTATGAATTGTATCATGCTGAACAGGGCTTTCAGCGTACCCATCACCAGAACAGCATACCTTGTGCCTGATAGGTAGATTTTTATCCCTCACCTCTTTCCTACCTTGAGTCAGTTTCTAATATTTCTAATGAGTTATCAGAAAATTGATAAAAAATTCAGTTATCTAATCAATTATTGGCAACATATCTTTCAGAAGATGGATAGTTTTCGTCTTACTCAGGCTCGCTGATTGATTCAGTGGCTCACTGGAAATAGGAATGGGTAGGACCCAAGAGGGAATTTTCTGTTTTCTGATAATTATCATAGCCATTTTCCTCATAGTAGTAAGGAATTATCATGATTTGGCCATTTTTCTTTTTTTCAGTTTGAATTTTCAAGTAGCCATTTGACTTTGGTTATTCAAAATGCAGTGCAGAGGACGAGGATATTGCAGCTATTGCTGTGTGGAGTATCCTAACCTGGAACAGGTGAGAGGTTTCTATTAATATGGTAATACCCTAAGAACCTAAGAACCTAGTTATGACTTTCTCTTCTTTTATGCCTTATTAAATTCATTTATTCATTTATTTAACAAATTATGTTGAGAATCTCCTAGTTGGCAGATATTGTTTAAGGTTCTAGTAGTATGACCATGATCAAAACCAATTCTCTTTTTTCATGGAGCTTATATTCTAATGCAGTAAGACAGAAAGTAAATAATTACATAAATATAGTATATGTCAGAATTAGATAAATGTTATGAGGAAAATAAAATAGAGAATGAGTAGGGTGGCCAGGTAAGGCCTTTTTAAAGGAAATAACATTGAGTTGAGATTTAAATGAAATGGGGGCACTGGGCTTGCATTTATCGTGGGGAAGAGTTTCTAGATAGAGGGAGGAGAGAATAAGGACAGAGACCTTGAGGCTAAAGAGTGGGTGGCATGCTAACCAAAAGCCAGGAGGCCAGAGTGGCTGCAATGGAGGTACAGAGATTGTAGTCTAAGATAGGGACTTCAAATTTTATTCCAAGTGAAATAGGAAGGTACCTCAAAAGTTCTGAGCAGAAGAGTTAAATCATCAAACTTGTTTTTTTGTTTTGTTTTGTTTTTTGAGACAGAGTCTCATTATGTCGCCCTCAGTAGAGTGCCACAGTGTCACAGCTCACAGCAACCTCAAACTCTTGGGCTTAAGCGATTCTCTTGCCTCAGCCTCCTGAGTAGCTGGGACTACAGGCGATTGCCACACGCCCAGCTATTTTTTTTTTTGTTATTGTCATCATTGTTGTTTAGCAGGTCCCAGCCAGGTTCAAACCCGCCAGCCTCCGTGTATGTGGCCAGACCCTAATCACTGAGCTACGGGCGTCAAGCCCAAACTTGTGTTTTAAACAAATAATTTTGGCTGTTGTGGAAAGAATAGTTGGCATACAGTTTTTTCTTTTAATTAAGTTTTTACTTTTTATCTTTTTAAGAGGTGGGGTCTCATTCTGTCAATGCAGGTTGGAGTGTTAGACTGCAGCCTCAAATTCTTGGGCTCAAGCCATCTTTCCACCTTAGTGCCTACCACAGTATCTGGCTATTTTTAAGAGATGAGATCTCACTCTGGCTTAGACTGGTCTCAAACCTGTGAGCTCAGGCACTCCACCCGCCTGGGCCTCCCAGAGTGCTATGGTTACAGGCATGAGCCACCATGCCTGGCCAATGAGCCAGAATTTTCAAATTTTTTGTAGAGATAGCATCTTGCTGTATTGCCCAGGCTAGTCTTGAACTCTTGGCCTTGAGTGATCCTATTACTTCAGTTTCCCAAAATGCTGGGATAATAGGTGTGAGCCACTATACCCAGCCTAAATTTCTTTTTTTTTTTATTGTGGTATAATTTATATGCTACAAACTTTACCCTTTTTAAAGCATATAATTCAGTGATTTTTAGTATATTTACAAAGTGGTGTAACCATTAATGCTGTTTAATTCCAGGACATTTTTATCACCCTAACAGGAAACCCTATACCAATTAAGTAGTCATTCCTTATTCTTTTCTATCCCTGGCACCTATTAATTTATTTTCTGACTCTGAATTTGCTTATTCTGGATATTTCATGTAAATGGAAGTATATACTACATAGTCTTTTATGTTTGGCTTCATTTGTTTATTATAATATTGTCAAGGTTCATCCATTGTAGCATGCATCATTCTCTCATTGCCTGATAATCTTGGATTATGTAGATATACCACATTTTGTTTATTCATTCAACAGTTGATGGGTATCTGCATTGTTTTCACTTTTTGACTATTACGAATAATGCTGCAGTAGAAGTTTTTGTGCAAATCTTTGTGTGGATGTAATGTTTTCAGTCTTAGGTATTACACACACATATACATATATGAGTGGAATTGTTGGGTCATGTGGTGACTCTGTGTTTAATTTTTGTGAGAGGCTGCCTCACTGTTTTCCAAAGTGGCTCTGTGTTTTACCTGACCACCAGCAGTGCATGAGTTCCAGTTTCTCTATGTCCTTACCGGCATTTTTTATTATCTTTTTTTTTTAATTTTTTGTGGTGGTGGGGCGGTTGGGTTATGACCATCTTAGTGGATGTGAAGTGGTATATCATTGTGGCTTGATTTGCATTTCCCTGATGGCTGATGACGTTTAGTATCTCTTCATGTGCTTAATTGGCCATTTGTATATTTTCTTTAGAGGAATGCTTATTCAAATCCTTTGCCTATTTTTAATTGTTATTTGTCTTTTTATTATTGAGTTATGAAAGTCTTTATATACATGTATTGTGGATACTAGACTATTATTAGATACATGATTTACAAATACTCCCATTATGTGAATTGTCTTTTTACTTTCTTAATTGTATGCTTTGATATACAAAAGTTTTAAATTTCTCTATATTTAAATTTATTTTTTTCTTTTGTTACTTGTGTTTTTGACATCAGAAGGATACCACATCTAATCTAAGGTGTTGAAAATGTATGCCTATGTTTCCCTCCAAGAGTTTTATAGTTGCTCCTACATTTAGGTCTTTTGATCCATTTTGAGTAAATTTTTGTGTATGATAAGAGATGGGATCTAATTTCATTACTCTTGAGTCTACAAAATTAACTTTATTTCTAAGAAATTCTGTTGAAATTGATGCCTATCAGTGTTCTCCTTGTGCTGCCATATTAGGTTTATATGTGTATATATTTCTTTGCTTCTGTTATTTTAAATGACATAATAATTGTGCATTTTATGGGTTACAGTATGCTATTTCAATACCTGTATATCTACAATGCGTAATGATCAAATCAGTAATTAATGTACCCATTACCTCAAATACTTATCATTTGTTTATATTGGGAACATTGAAGATTGTCTCTTTCAGCTGTTTGAAAATATACAATGAATTGTTAACTATAGACATCCTATAGTGCAATAGAACACTAGAACTTACTTCTCCTAACCAGCTGTAATTTGTATTTGTTAATCATCCTCTCCCTATCCTCTCCTTCCCTTCCCAATTTTTAGTAACCATATTCTCTCTACTTTTATGAACATAATTTTTTTTAGCTCCCACATATGAGAGAGAACATACTTTTTTCCATTGTTAATGTTCTTTAGGCTCATTTATGTTGCTATGAGTGACAGGACTTTATTCTTTTTTATGGCCAAATAGTATTCCATTTTCTTTATCCATTTATCTGTCAATTGATTTCATATCTTGACTATTCTGTTGCAGTAAACATGAGGATGCATGTATCTCTTTGATATGCTTATTTCCTTTCCTTTGAATGAATACCTAATAGTGATGTTGCCAGTTCATATTGTAGTTTTTATTTTTTTAAGGAATTTCCATTTGGTTTTCCACAATGGCCATACTAATTTACATTCCCACTGATAGCATATAGGAGTTCCCCTTTCTCCACATCCTTGCCAGGATTTGGATTTTTTTTTCTCTTTTTGGTAGTAGGCATTCTCACTAAGGTGAGAATGTATTGCATTTTGGTTTTGATTTGCATTTCCCTAATACTTAGTGATGTTGAGAATTTTTAAAATATATTTATTTGCTTTTTATATGTCTTTTTTTGAGAGATGTCTGTTCAGCCCATTTTTTTTTTTTTTTTTTTTTTTTTTTTTGGTAGACACAGTCTCTCACTTTATTGCCCTTGGTAGAGTGCCGTGGCGTCACACAGCTCACAGCAACCTCCAGTCCCTGGGCTTAGGAAATTCTCTTGCCTCAGCCTCATGAGTAGCTGGAACTACAGGTGCCTGCCACAACGCCTGGCTATTTTTCTGTTTTGCAGTTCAGCCAAGGCTGGGTTTGAACCCACCACCTTTGGTATATGGGGCTGGCGTCCTACTGGATGAGCCACAGGTGCCGCCCTGTTCAGCCCATTTTAAATGAGATTATTTGTTGTTATTTTATTACAAATTAATATGAGGATACAAATGTTTAGGTTACATTGTTTTCAATTCTTTTTTATTTTATTTTATTTTTATTTTTTTGTTGTTGCAGTTTGGCCAGGACTGGCCTTGAACTCGCCACCCTGGGTATATGGGCCCAGCACCCTACTCACTGAGCCACAGGCACCACCCAATTCTTTTTTTTTTTTTTTTGCTGGGCCGGGGTTTGAACCCATCACATCCTGTATGTGGGGCTGGCACCCTACACCTTGAGCCACAGGCACTGCCCCACATTGTTTTCAATTCTAAGGTAAAGTTCAAGTTGTAGATGAACCCTTCACCCAGGGGGTGTGCTGAACACCCTCACATCGTGCATATTAGATGAGATCCCACCAGTTGCCATCCCCCCCACTCCACTTCCCTCTTTTATCCTCCCCGTTGCTAGACTATATTTATGTTTTTTCTTTTATGTGGGTGTGATATTGTTTATATATTGGTTTGGTATTAATAATGAGTATATTGAATATATATATTTTTCCATTCTTGAGATAACTTCACTAAGGAGAATTTGTTTCAACTCCATCCGGGTAAACACAAAAGATGTAAAATCTGCATCTTATGGTTGAATAGCACTCTATGGTATACATATACCACAATTTGTTAATCCAGGCATGTGTAGGTGGTTACTTGAGTTGCTTCCACATCTTGACCATTGTGAATTGAGCTGCAATAACCATGCTGGTGCAAATGTCTTTGTGGTAAAATGAGTTTTGTTCTTCTCAATAGATAATGGTATTGTGGGAGCAAATGGAAGGTTAACTTTTAGTTCTTTGAGAATTCTCTATACTTTTTCCCATAGAGGTTGTATTAGTTTGCAATCCCACCAGCAGTGCAAAAGTATTCCATTCTCTTTGCATCCACACCAGCATCTTCAGTTTTGGGCCTTTGTGATGTGGGCTAATCTCACTGGAGTTTTGTGATATCTCATAGCGGTTTTGATGTGCATTTTCCTGATGATTAGGGATAATGAGCATTTTTTCATGTGTTTGTTAGCTATTCATCTGTCATCTTCAGAGGAGTTTCTATTCCATCTTTCTTGCCCATTTATAAATAGGATTGTTTGCTCTTTTCTCATTGATTAATTTGAGTTCTCTGTAGATTCTAGTTATCAGCCCTTTGTCAGATTTGTAGCATGAAAATATCTTCTCCCATTTTGAGGCCGTTTGCTTTAGTTGTGGTATGCTTAACTGTGCAGAAGCTTTTTAGCTTGATCATGCTCCATTTACTTATTTTTGGTGGTGCTGCAATATTTGTTTTTTTTTTTTAATTCTTGTTATTGAGTTTTTGAGTTCCTTATATTTTCTGGATATTAACTTCTTTTCAGATGAACAGTTCACAAATATTTTCTCACATTCTTCAGGGTGACTTTTTATACTATTGATTGTCCTTTGCAGTTCAAAAACTTTTTAGTTTGATATAATTTAATTTGTCTATTTTTGCTTTTTTTTGCCTGTGCACTCAAGGTCTTTTCCATAAAACCTTTGCCCATACCAATGTCCTGTAGCATATCCTATATTTTTCTTACTTAGTAGTTTCATAGTTGTGGGTCTTACATTTACATCTTTAATTGATTCTGGGTTCATTTTTGTATGTGATGAGAAATAAGGGTCCATTTTCACTCTTTTCCATATGCATATCCAGTTTCTCAACTTCATTTATTGAAGAGACTGTCTCTTCTCCAGTAAATGTCATTGGTGCTCTTGTTGAAAATCAGTTGTCTGTAAATACATGGATTTATTTCTGGGTTCTGTATTCTGTTCCATTGCTGTACATGTCTTTTTACGTATATATGTTTACCATGTATTTTGGTTATTATAGCTTTGTAGTGGATTTTAATAGTTGGTAGTGTGATGTCTCCAGGTTTGTTCTTTTTGTACAGGATTGCTTTTGTTATTTGGAGTCTTTTGTGGCCCTGTAAAAATTGTAGGATTTTTTTTTTCCTATTTCTGTGAATAATGTCTTTGATATTTTTATAGGGATTACATTGGATCTGTAGATTGCTTTGGACAATATGGTGCTTTTGACGATATTAATTCTTCCAATCTATGAACATGAGATATGTTTTTTTGTGTGTGTGTCCTCTCTAGTTTCTTTCATCAGTATTTTATAGTTTTCTTTGTACAGATCTTTCCCTTCCTTATTTAAACTTATTCATAGATTTTTTTTTTTATAGCTATTATCAGTGGTATTGCTTTTTTCCCCCTTCATTGTTGGTGTATATTTTATATCTTGCAACTTTATCGGTCCTAAGAGTTTGTTACAGTTTTCTGTGTATGGTTGACCTTTGAACAACGTGGGGCTTAGGGACACTGACTCCCTGTGTAGTCAAAAATCCATATGTAACTCTTGGCTTTCTAAAAACTTAATTTGTAATAGCCTACTGTTGTCTAGAACCTTTATCAGTAACATGAACAGTTAGTCAATGAATATTTTGCATGCATTATATATTATTTACTGTATTCTTATAATGAAGTAAGCCAAAGGGAAAAAAATATTATTAAGGAAATCATAAGAGAGAGAAAATACATTTATGATTCATTAATGAATGTATATCATCATAAAAATATTCATTCTTGTCCTCCTGTTGAGTAGGTTGAGGAGGAAGAGGAAGGGGAGGGGTTTGTCTTGCTGTCTCAGGGGTGGCAGAGGCAGGAGAAAATTCATGTAGAAGTAGACCCACGTAGTTCAAACTCATGCTATTTAAGAGTCAGCTGTGTATGGTCATGTCATCTGCAAACAGACAATTTGACTTTCTCCTTTCCAGTTTTGATGCTCTTTATCAGTGTATCTTTCTGATGCCTAATAGCTCTGGCTAGGACTTCCAGTATAATATTGAATAAAAGAGATGAAAGTAGTCCTCATATCTTAGAGGAAAAGTTTAAAAGGTTTTTGGTATGATATTAGCTGTGGATTTGCCATATAAGTCTCTAATCCCTAATGTGATTGTATTTGGAGGCAGGGCTTTTAGGGGGGAATAGAAGGTGTGTTACGTATCCTTTCCCCAACCCTTCACACTTGAAGCAGTGTCTGTCTCCCAGAAAAATAGTACCTTGGCCACTCATAGCAGTCACACCTCTCCAGTGCCTAAATTGAAGCAGCACCCTGAAACTCAGGAAAGGGTGCCTCAGAAGCACAGAACAGTCACATACTCTAGTACCTAAGGTGAAGAGGCCCATTGCATCCCAGAGATATGGCCACCCAGAATGGTCATACCCCAGGTCTAACCTGAAGTGGTATATCACTTCCTCTTCCAGATATAGCATTCTCTCTCTCTCCCTTTTTTTTTTTGAGACAGAATCTCACTATGTTACCCTGGGTAGAGTGCTGTGGCGTCATAGCTCACAGCAACCTCAAACTCTGAGGCTTAAGCAATTCTCTTGCCTCAGCCTCCCAATTAGCTGGGACTACAGGCACCCACCATAATACCCGGCTATTTTTTTGTTGCATTTGTCCTTGTCGTTTAGCTGGCCCGGGCCAGGTTCAATCCTGCCAACCTTGGTGTATGTGACTGATGCCGTAACCACTGTGCTATGAGTGATGAGTCCAGATGTAGCATTCTTTTGAGGATTTCTTATAAGGCTGGTCTAGAGGTAATGATTCCCTCAGTTTTTGTTTGTCTGGGCAAGACTTTATTTTGTTCTTATTTCTGAAGGATATGTTTGCTGGGTATACTATTCTTGGCTGACTTTTTTTTAATTTTTTTTTTTTTAATAGCACTTTGAGTATATTGTCCCATCCAGTGCTAGCTTGTAAGGTTTGTTCAGAGAAACATGCTTTTAGTCTAATGGGGATTTCCCTATATGAGGTTGGACAATTAAGTTCGCAAACTCATTTTACAAAAAGTTCTGCGTACCTCATTGTTGAGTATGCACCTTTGAGGTCACCTTTGAGGTACTCCCTTGGGAAGCTATGCACCAGTGCCAGTACCTAGTTCACCTTTCAAAGAAGTTTCACAATTCTTTTTCTGGAATGGCCACCAGACCTTTTGTTGTATGGATGTTTGACAATTAAGTTTGCAAAGTCATCCTAGAAAAAGCACTACATACCTCATTGCTGAGTATCATTACAGTCACCAGATGGCAAGGAGAGTACTTCTAAGGTGACTGTACTGATATTCAGCAATGAGGTTTGTAGTGTTTTTTTCTAGGATGAATTCACAAACTTAATTGTCAGATGCTAGTATGATGATCACTCTGATGGCTATTCCAGAAAAAGAGTTCCAAAATCGCTTTGTAGGGAACAGTAGGCACTGGGAAATTTCAAATGTCCTATCTTCAAGTTCAGATTTTTTTAAATTTATTTTTTATTTTTTTAGACAAAGTCTTGCTGTGTTGCCCTCTGTGGAGTGCTGTGGCGTTAGAGCTCATAGTAACCTCAAATTCTAGAGCTCAATCGATGCTCTTTTTTTTTTTTTTCCTTGAGACAGAGTCTTACTTTGTTGCCTTGGGTAGATTACCATGGTGTCATAGCTCACAGTAACCTCAAACTCTTGGGCTCAAGTGATCCTCTTGCCTCAACCTCCTGAGTAACTAGGACTACAGGTGTACACCACAGCACCCACCTCTATTTTAGAGACAGGGTCTTGCTCTGCCTTAGGCTGGTCTTGAGCTCCTGAGCTCAGGCAATCCACCCACCTCGGACTCCCAAAGTGCTAGGTTTATAGGCATGAGCCACCACACCTGGGCCAAAGATATATTTTTCTTCTGCTTCATCAAGTCTGCTATTGAAGTTCCCTTAGGTTTGTATTTATTTATTGAATTCTTTAGCCTGTGGAGTTTCTGTTTGGTTCCTTTAATGACTTTTTTTTTAAATTGAGGGAGAGTCTCACTTTGCCATCCTCTGTAGGGTGCTGTAACATCATAGCTCACAGCAACCTCAAACTCTTAGGCTCAAGTGATTCTCTTGCCTCAGCCTCCCTAATAGCTAGAAATACAGGCACCCTCCACAATGCCTGGCTATTTTTTGTTTGTTTGTTTAGCAGGCCCGGGCCAGGTTCAAACCCACCAACCCTTGTGCATGTGCCTGGCACCCTAATCACTGAGCAAGGGCACCCCATCCCTTTTAATGATTTTTTTTTTTTTTTTTTTTTGAGACAGAGTTTTACTTCGTTGCCCTCGGTAGATTGCCACAGCTCACTGCAACCTCAAACTCTTGGGCTTAAGTGATTCTCTTGACTCAGCCTCTCAAGTAGCTGGGACTACAGGCGCCTTTTAATGATTTTTATCTCTTTGCATTTTTTTGTTCATATCTGCTCATTTTCTGACTTCATTGAATTCTTTTTATTTTCTTCTGTCTTGCTGAGTTTCTCTAAGGTTCTTATTTTCAATTTTTTTTCTAGTAGTTTATTCATTTCCTTTTCATTGGGGTCTATTACTGGAGAGTTACTATGTTCCTTTAGGTGTGTCATATTTTTTAACTTTTTGATATTCCTTGGGTCCCTCAATTGACGTCTATGCACATGGTAGAAAAGTTAACTCTTCCTCCTTTCTAGAGTGGCTTTCACAGAGAAAGACTTCACCTGCAGTTGGGGTTAGTGTTCCAGTTGGGACGATATGGGGACTCTGTTTCTGGATAGGTACAATGTTAATAGTTTTTATACAGCTTCAGCTTTGTTCAACATCAGCAAAAACTGTGGCACCTCAGTGGCCTGCACTGTAGAAGTCTGAGATGGTGGCTGTTTTACAGGTTATTCATGTCCTTGGTATTGAGAGCTTTTGGAGACACTTAACTACGTGACTCCTTCCTGGTGTCAAGTTGACCCAGCCTGTAAGTAGCTATCAAGGCTGTGTTCCAGGCACAGATGCCTGCAGCAGCTGTGGTGGGTAGGCACCGGGGTTCACAATTTCAATGAACCTATTGTTGCACCTGGATTTGGGGGTAAAATTTCACTCTCTTTGGCAGGTTTGGATATATATTGCATACAGAGCCAAGATCTGTGATTCCCTGGTACCCACTAGCAGCTTGGTTCCAGGGAACAGGGTTGTAACTGTGATTTTACTTTTGTGAGGCAACATATAGCACTGCAATGACTCTGAGGAAGAAGAAGTGTTCTGCAGGTTTGAGCCTGACAAGTAGAGGACAGCTGCAATTCAGGGACCTGAGCCAATATTATTGAGGGTAACTCAGGTCCCAGGGAATAAGTCACCATGTAATAGTGACTGTATATCCTGGCACGGTGGAGTTTTTGAGTATCCTGCAGTCTGTGAGTCCAGGTATAGGAAATACCCTAGAATGGAAGAGCACAGTGGAGGTAGGCAGCAAACGGCACAGTGATGCCTCCACTCACCAAGGTGAGGCATGTCTCAGGGGTCTATTCCAATGCCAGAGAAGTTGTTTGGTGTGGAGGGCAGGATGTCTCAGCTCAGCAACATCTCTATTGCCTGGAACATAGGGTACTACATCAGTTCAGTCTTGGAATGCACAGCTCTTCCCTCAGCTTGCCAGGGCACTGATTCTTCAGGAGGCGATGTACCACTTCAGGTCAGACCTGGGGTATGACTATTCTGGGTGGCTGTTTCTCTGGGATGCAAGAGGCCACTTCACCTTAGGTACTGGAGTATGTGACTATTCTGTGCCTCTGAGGCACCCTTTCCTGAGTTTCAGGGTAATGCTTCAATTTAGGCACTGGAGAGGTGTGACTACTATGAGTGGCCAAAGCACTATTTTTCTGGGAGACAGATACTGCTTCAACTGTGGCTTGAGAGGTTGGGGAAAGGATAGGTAACACACCTTCTATTCCCCCCTAAAAGTCCTCTCTCCAAAAACAATCACATTAGGGATTAGAACTTCAACATATGAATTTGAAGGGATGCAGTTCAGTCTATAGCAGGTAAATTGATTGGCCTGCTTTTCTAAATTATTAAATAATTCTGTTTTTTCCCTTTAATCTGTTAATGTATTACTTTATTAGCTTAGGCTGCAATAATAAAGTACCATAGACAAGTTGGCTTAAACAACAGAAATTTATTTCTCATAGTTTTGAAGGCTAGGGCGTCTCAGATCATGGTAAGGTGCCAGCTGTTTCAATTCTTCATGAAGGCTCTCTTCCTGGGTTGTAGATGACTATCTTCTCACTGAGTCCTCACATGGTGGAGAGAGAGGGTTCTCTCTCTTCCTGTTCTCATAAGGCCCCCAGTCCTATTGGATTAGGTCCCTACCCTTATGAGTTCATTTAACCTAAATTATTATATCTCCCCAAAGCCTTATCTCCAAATACAGTTACCTTAGGGGTTAGACTTTCAACATAGGAATTGGGTGCATTGGTTTTCAGATGTAAATTAATCTTCTGTTAATGGGATAAATTCCACTTGGTCATAGTGTATAATCTTTTCTATATATTACTGGATTTGATTTGCTAATATTTTATTGAGGGTTTATGCAGCCTTGTGTTTCAAGGCTTCGGAGAACTAGTGAAAAAATTGGGGGCCCAAATCTAGTGGAATATTCAGCAGAAACAGTGGAAGATGAAAGAAAGAAAATAGGTGCCAACCTAGAATTCTATACTCAATAAGTATATCTTTTTAAAAGGAAGGTGAAATAAAAATATTTTCAGGAAATAAAAATTAAGGGAATTTGTCACCAGCAGACCCTCACTAAAGGAAAAACTAAAAAGGAGTTCTTCAGGCAGAAGGAAAATGATTCCAGATGGAAGCTCAAAGATACAGGAAGTAATGAAGAACATTGGAAAGGTAAATATGTAGACAATCTAAATAAGTAATGTCTTGTGGTATTAACAACAATGGCATATAAATTGGGAGGGGAGTATATAGAGTTCATTTCTAAGGACCTTGCCTTGTTCTTGAAGAGAATAAAAGTAACACATAATTTTATACTTTGATAGTTAAGGTTTGCTTATTGTAGTCTTTTACCACTAATAAACTGGGATAAGAGTCTAACTACCAAGTTAACAGAGTGGAAAAAAATTGAAAAAACAAAAAATAGTCAACAAGAAGGCAAGCAAAAAGAGAAAAGGGATCTTGTAAAAGCAAGAATAATAATAGATTTAAAAAGAAAAGGATTTAAATTCAATTATATCAATAATATAGTAAGTGAAAATAGTCTTGATATTATATTCAGTACTCCATGAGAGGTCCTTGTCCTTGCCAACGAAATAAGGAAAGAAGAAATAAAAATGATAAGGATTAAGTAAGAAGAAATGAAACTATTATTAATTATACATATGATTATGAACACAGAAGATCCCTAAAATATCTAGCTAAATTATTAGAATTGATAAGTGAGTTTTAAAAGGTTAGACTTTTATACACGGACACAATGTAAAAAGTGAAATTTAAGAAAGATCTCATTTATAACAGCAGTAAAGAGCATCACAATCTAAGGAATAAATATAACAAAATATGTATAAGATCTTTACTCTAGAATCTGTAAACATTGAAAGAAATTTCCATGTTCGTAGATTGGAAGAATCAATATTGCAATGTATCAGTTCTGCCTAAATTGTTATATTTATTTAATGTATTGCCAAAATCAAAATCTCAGAAAAAATTTTTTTTAAATAAAAATTAATCCATTTCTAAGCCAGCGTAGGGATGTAACAGACTAAAAAGAACTGCGATAACCTTAGAGAAAAACAAAATGGGGGTGAGTCCTCTACCAGATATTAAAACTTATTAAACAATAGTCATGAAGATAGTGTAGTCTTGATGCAAAGTTAGAAAGACCCTGAAACGAACCAGAAACTCCAGAAACAGATGCATATAGTGAGATATGATTGCTGACAGATGTGGCACTACAGAACACTGAGGACAAGACTTTCTTCACTAAATGAGACTGGGTCATTTGGATATTCATGAGTGGAATAAAGGGAAACTTTATTAAAATCACCCTGTATGCAAGTCAAAAGTCAATTCCAAGTATATTGTAGATATAAATGAAGGTAAAACAGTAAAACTTTTAGAAACAAATAGGAAAAAAATCTTTGACTTGGAAATAGGGAGAGATTTTGGGCCACAGAAAGCACTGACCAAAAAAAAAAAAAAAAAAAACGATAAAATGGGTCGCAATAAAGTTCAGAAATGATGGAAGGTGACTCATTGAGAAAATGAAAAGACAAGCCACAAAGAGGAAAATGATACTAATAACACATATAACTGAACAAAGAACTAGGTTCCAGAATAAATAAGAAATTCCTACAAGTCAGTAAGAAAGAGACAGAACATCGTTTGACAAACAGACTCGAACAGACCCATCCTAAAAGAGGATATCCAGATGGCCAGTAAAAAATATGAAAGGCTGACACAAAATTGTAAAGCCACAATGATATGACATTAAACATCCTCTAAAATAAAATTTTAAAATTAAAGAGACTGATAATACCAAGTGTTGATGAGGAAGTAGAGCAATGGAAACTATGATACACTGCTGGTAGCGATATAAATTGGTATAGCTACTTTGGAAGCCTAGTTAGCAGCGAATATATGCAAATTTTGGGGTCCAGAAGTTCTTCTAACAAAACGCACGTGTATCAGTGCCAAAAGACCTGCCAAAGGAGGTTCTTTGCAGGATTATTTGTGATAACCAAAAGCTAGAAACAACACAGAGTCTATCAAGAGTAAAATGGATAAATAAAATTCGATATATTCCTAAAATGGAATATTATGCAGAAATAAAAATGAACATATCCATATAACAAATATAATGTTGAATGAAAGGAGCTGATTGCAAAAGAATATTGTATATAATGACTCAATTTATCTAAACATCAGGACCTTTCAAAACTTTAGCATTAAAAATTAGGTATTAGCTAATTTGGGGGAAAGAGAGAAGGGATATTAGATTGGGATGGAACATTAGAGAGATTTCTGGGTGGTTATTAATTTTTCTTGGATAGATAGTATGGATGTGTTTACTTTGTGATAGTTTATGGAGCTGTATGCATATGATTTGTATACTTTATGTATGTTATATGTCAATTTAAAAAAATCTGAAGGAACTGACACCTCCTGAGATACATATCTATAGTGTGGTGGTTACTGCAGTTTATGTAAAAGCAGTTTTTTTAATCCATGTTGCTATTTTCTTTTTGCCTTGGAGAGGACAAGGTTGGATTTTAATTGAACTTTGTTCCCTTGTGCACTTGTCCCCTTGAACCACCAGGCATTCTAACTCTGGTAATGGTTATTGGATGGTGGGGAGTTTTGTAGCAGGAGAATTTGGAGACTGTCATAATTGGATTTGTGATAGGGGCTACCAGTAGTGCAAAAGTAGACTATGAAATCAACATAGAAGGAAATAATTCTAGAATTGTAATTTAAAGCATGACTTTTCCAAATATTATTGAAATGTGTTATTAAATTATAAATAATATGTGTTAGACCATTAATGCTAGCATGATACAATGAAAGAGCATAAGTTTTAGAGTTAGACTTAGGTTCAAACCCTAGCTTTGCTGCTTGCTAAATATACAACTTTAGGCAGGTTATGCCTATCCTTTGCGTCTTACTCTCATCATGTCAAAAGAGGACAATATTCTTCATGCAAATGCATTGAGGTTGCAATGTAAATGGAGTAGCACTGTGTTTGGTACAATCATAGATGCTCAGTAGGTGTTAGACCTCTTTCCCTTCCTGCTTGCTAGTCTACTAAATAGTATTAGTAAAGGCAAAATCCTTCTCTGGTGAGAATTGTAAAACAGAAAAGTTTAGTGTATTTATTTCAATATTCTGTTTAAGGCAGAATTTTTATTCTCTGAAGGAAAATAAAGAGCTTTCTGTGAATTAACCTTTGACTTCTTTTAATAAAGTGATCCAACCCTGTTCTCTCTTTTAATAGATTTTTATTTTTAAAAATTTGCTCATTGGGGCGGTGCCTGTGACTCAAAGGAGTAGGGTGCTGGCCCCATATGCCGGAGGTGGCGGGTTCAAACCCAGCCCTGGCCAAAAACCGCAAAAAAAAAAAAAAATTGCTCATTGGAAACTATAAGAATTAATAAGACAAATTTAAAAATTATAAGCACCACACAGATATAAATGTGTTTACAGTTTTGTTATACAGTACTTTCCCCCTTATGCACCGTTGATTTCAGTTACCTATGCTCAGTCATGATCTGGAAATATTAAATGGAAAATTCCAGAAATAAACGGTTCATAAGTTTTAAATTGCGTACTGTTTTGAGTAGCGTGACGAAATCTTGTGCTGTCCGACACCATCCCGACCGTCTTGCCCATGATGTGAATCATCCTCTGGTCCAGTGTATCCACTCTGTGTTATGTTCCCTACCTGCTAGTCACTTAGTAGTGTCTCAGTTATTAGAGTGACTGTCACATATCATAGTGCTTGTGTTCAAGTAACCCTATTTTACTTTTATTAAAACAGTATATTGTTATAATTGTTTATTTTATTATTAAATTGTTAATCTGTTACTATGCTTAATTTATCAGTTAATCTTTATCATAGGAATGTACAGATATATGAAAAAATGTTATAAAATGTTTGGTACTATCCTTGGATTTAGGTATCCATTGGGGTTTTGGAACATTTACTTGTCTATACACTTTTAAACTGTAATTTGAGATAAAATCATACATGTGATTTTTTTTCATCCCCTATTTTCTTCTTAATATAAAACATTTCTCCATGTTATTAAAAAAATCTTTGTATTCAGCAACAATTCTCCCTCCAAAAAAGAGAAATCTTTGTATTATGTTAGATAGCTGCATGGTAGTACATCTTAGGGCATATTCTAATGAAAGGATTTTATTGTTAGACACTTAAGGGTTTCTGATTTTTTGTTTTGCTGTGATAACAATATTTTCTTTTGCATTAATCATCCACATTTAAGATGATTTCCTTAGGATAAATTTAGAGAAATGTAATTACTGTATCTAAGGGAAAGATAATTTTATGTTTTCTAGAAGGATATTTCAGAATTTATAGAAAAGCTATCAATACAATCCTACCAGGAGTATATAAATGAATCCATTTTGTGACATTCTCTCCACTAATGAGAATTACCCATTTAAGAATTTTCCATTTCTCTTTTTCTTTATAGCATTTGTTCAGTGCTCGCCACAGAGCCTTGACCAGACTGAGTAGAGAAGAGGTACTCGGTACCAATAGTTTGATGGAGCGTTTCTTGCAGGATGTAGTGCAGCATCACCCACATTATTGTCAAGAAAACAGGTGAAGTAACTAATTGGAATACTATTTGTATGTTGGTAAATGTTACAGTAAGTGTTTGTATTAATGCTCCAGTACTTTTTAAAGTGAATCTGAACTTTAAAATTTGGAAGGATCTATTAATAGTAACTTACATTTGCAATTTTTTTTTTTTTTTTTTTTTGTAGAGACAGAGTCTCACTTTATCACCCTGGGTAGAGTGCCGTGGCGTCACACTGCTCACAGCAACCTCCAGCTCCTGGGCTTAAGCGATTCTCTTGCCTCAGCCTCCTGAGTAGCTGGGACTACAGGTGCCCGCGACAGCGCCCGGCTATTTTTTTGTTTTGCAGTTCGGCCGAGGCCGGGCTTGAACCCGCCACCTTAGGTATATGGGGCCGGCGCCCTACTCGCTGAGCCACAGGAGCCGCCCCATTTGCAATTTTTAATTTCTCTTAGCTTAAGTGAAATTCCACTTAAAAGATACAGATTATACTATTTTTTCCCTAAATAAAAATCTTAGGCCAATAAATATTATATGTCATTAAAATATTTTGGTGGCACTCGTAGCTCAGTGGGTAGGGCGCTGGCCATATATGCCCAGGCTGGCAGGTTCGAACCCAGCCCAAGCCAGCTAAACAACAACGATAACTGCAACAAAAAAAAATAGCTGGGCATTGTGATGGGCACCTATAGTCCCAGCGATTTGGGAGGCTGAGACAAGAGAATCGCTTAAGCACAAGAGTTTGAGGTTGCTGTGAGTTGTGATGCCCATTGCACTCAACTGGGGGTGACATAGTGAGACTGTCTCAAAAAAAGTATTTTATAAGTGTGTCATAGATTAAGCAAGGGGAAAAGCTGAGAACAAGTAGAAGGTTTTTTTTTTTTTTTTGCAATTTTTGGCTGGGACTGGGTTTGAACCTGCCACCTCTGGCATATGGGGCTGGTGCCCTACTCCTTTGAGCCACAGATACCGCCCACAAGTAGAGGTTTTTAAAGATTAATAATAGAAAAGCTGTTGACAGTAGCAGAGTAATGGTAGTCCAAAATCAAAACTAAGTCAGTTCCACATTAATGGAACTAGTCACTAATTCTGAGTAAAAGAGATTTCAAATAGAAGTGGCTCTTTTTATGATTTGTCAATATCTTGTATCACTTTGGGGTGTTTTTTTTTTTTTTTTTCTTTTTTTCCTTAAGACAGAGTCTCACTCTGTTGCTCAAGCTAGAGTTTTATGGTGTCAGTCTAACTCAACAGCAATCTCAAGCGATCTTCCTGCCTTAGGCTCTTGAGTATCTGGGGCTACAGATGCCGGCCACCATGCCTGGCTAATTTTTTCTAGTTTTAGCAGAGACAAGGCCTTCCTTTTGCTAAGGCTGGTCTCAAACTCCTGAGCTCAAGAGATCCTTCTGCCTTGACCTCTCGGAGTGCTAGAATATAGGGATGAACTACCACGTGTGGGCTGTTTTGGGTGTTTTAATAAAAGTAATTATTTTGATAACATTTAAGAGTCAGTGTCTTATTTTGAAGAAAAACAGTGATAGAACATTAAATACTACAGTGAGGCTTGGTGCCTGTACCTCCAGCAGTTAGGGCACCAGCCACATACACTGGGGCTGGTGGGTTTGAATCCAGCCTGGGCCTGCCAAACAATAATGACAACTGAAACAAAAAAAAAAAATAGCAGGGCATTGTGGCAGGCCCTTGTAATCCCAGGTACTTGGGAGGCTGAGGCAAGAGAATCGCTTGAGCCTGCTGAGCTATGAAGCCACAGCACTCTACCGATGGTGACAAACTCTGTCTCAAAACAAATAAATACTACAGTGAGGTAGCTGTTCCAGCTATGTAAGACAAGGCAGAATAGATCACTGGCATATCTGTGCAGATGTAGCTGAGACGTGCGCCAATAAACAGAAAAAGGGATAACTTCTCTGCTTTGCAGGCCACTAACCTAGAATTTATTATCAGTGAAAATGTTTTAATGGGGAAAAGTCAGAGGAAAAATGTGATTTTTTTTTTTTTTTTTTTTAAAGCTGGAGGAAAGTTAGAATTATCCTAGGGTCAGTATAAAATTAGAGTCCATAACTATTCTAAGTAATGCTTCAACAAACTGTATGTTTGTATGTACAATTATTTCTATGATATGACTTCTTATAATTTAAACACCATAAAGCCACTGTTTTTCCTGTTGTAATTAATAAGAATCTTGTGGGGGAGGCCATATCAAAAAATAGCCAGTCATTGTGGCAGGCACCTAAGTATTCCCAGCTACTCAGGAGGCTGAGAAAGAGGATTACTTGAGCCCGAGAGTTTGAGGCTGATGTGAGCTATGATGCCACTGCACTCTATCCAGGGCTACAAAGTGAGGCAAAGGGAAACAGCAGAATCTGGAGGGGAAGAACTTGAAGACTATGCAAATATCCTGTTTCTCCTTTACTTTAGCAGACTTATTTTAGGCATCCATTAATGGTTCTTCTCTGATGCTGTTATTATATTTATTAATCAAAATTCTTATTCCCTCACTGTTTATTCAGGTATTTGGATTCATGAATATTTCTTTTATTATGTAGCTTTTATGTCATGTCATGTCATGTCATAGACAGGCTCTTGCCCTTTTGCCTAAGCTAGAGCACAATTACTTCATTATAACCCATTATAATCTCAAATTCCTGGGTTCAAGTGACCTTTCTGCCTCAACCTCCCCAGTAAGATGGGACAACAGATGAGTACCACCCTGCCTGGCAAATTTTTCTATTTTTTGTGGAGATGGGGTCTTGCCGTCTTGAGCAGGCTGGTCTTGAACTCTTGGCCTCAAGCAGTCCTCTTGCCTTGGCTTCCCAAAGTGCTAGAATTATAAGCATAGGCCAGTATACTCAGCCTATTCTATGTGTTTTTATTATTTCTCTTTTGTTGCTCAAATTGTATATGAACAGTTTACCTCCTTGCTACATACTTCCTAGAAGGCTATACCTATCTGTACTCAAACCATAAGAGAATGCTCATTTGTTGTGATTCTTGCTAACACTGGGATTATCAACCTCTCTTCCCTCCCCCCCCCCAATATAACAGAGCAAAAAATATATCTACTAATTAGCTTGTCTTTATTTATGAGTAAAGTGGAACTTCTTTCTGTATATTTATTGGCCATATTTTATCCTATAAATTGTTCATTCATATACTTGCCCTGTTTTTCTATTGACATATATGTATATTTTGAATTTGTAAGCAGTATTTGAGTATGGATGATAGTCTTCTTTACTTTAAATAATTTCCAAATATTTTTCCAGAATCTGTTGTATGTCTTTTAACTTTATGTGTTGTATATTATCATACAGATATTAAACAGTTTGACATGATCAGCTCTAATGAGAATTTTTTTTTTTTTTTAAGAGAGTCTCACTTTATTGACCTCGGTAGAGTGCTGTGGTGTCACAGCTCACAGCAACTCCAACTGCTGGGCTTAGGCAATTCTCTTGCCTCAGCCTCCAAGTAGCTGGGACTACAAGCACCCACCACAACGCCCCGCTATTTTTTTATTTTTTTGTTTTGCACTTTGGCCAGGGCTAGGTTCGAACCCGCCACCCTTGGTATATGGGGCCAGCGCTCTACCCACTGAGCCATAGGTGCTGCCCTCTAATGAGAATTTTTTTAATAGCTTCTTTCATATCTTTTTTTTACTGCCCTTGTTTCTTCTTTTAAATATTTTTAATTAGGCTGGGCATAGTAGCTTCTTCCTAGCACTTTGGGAGGCTAAGCAAGTAGTATCACTTGAGGCTAAAAGTTTAAGACCAGCCTAAGCAAATAACAAGACTCTGTTTCTACAAAAAAGGTCAAGTATAGTGGCATGCACCTGTAGTCTCAACCATTCAGAGGCTGAGGCAGGAGAGTTGCTGGAACCCAGGAGTTTGAGGTTGCAGTGAGTTATGATTATGCCACTGCACTCTAGCCAGGCAGCAGAGTAGTGAGACTCTATCTCAAAATAAATAAGTAGATAATTGTTTTTGTATGTGGTATGAGGTAGGACTTCTATTTAATTTTCTATAAATGTATTTCTAATTAACTCTGCTGATGTAAAATGTTACCTCTATCATACCTAAATTCCTGTATTTGAGTATAGTGTATACATACCTAATTGTGAAATACCATTTTATTCCCTTGATTTTTAAAAAAATTTCATGCCAATATTATATTATTTTATTGTATTTATAAGCTTTTTAGATTATAAGTTCATGGGTTTTAAAAAAATTTCTCTTCCCTTCTTATCTAGGCATTGTAGGTTTCTGTATTGTTTTAGATTTTCTTTTTTTTTTTTTTTTGTGGAGACAGAGTCTCACTCTATCGCACTCGGTGGAGTGCTGTTGAGTCACAGCTCACAGCAACCTCCAGCTCTTGGGCTCAAGCGATTCTCTTGCCTCAGCCTCCCGAGTAGCTGGGACTACAGGCACCCGCCACAGCGCCCGGCTAATTTTTGATGCAGTTCGGCCAGAGCCGGGTTTGAACCC